>RCUC01156215.1:0-19884 GCA_003697995.1 Taxidea taxus jeffersonii
TGCCTGACACTGACAAATCAAATTCCAAAAATCTTAGACCTAGCTGATGTCCTCACCAAGAGGCACCCAAGCCTTAGGAAAACCCTTACACCACAGCAAAATATTAGGGATGGGTGAGCTGGTGCAAAAGAAGAGGCTAGGCTTTCCTCTGCCTGGGCCCATGCCTTCCCCCCAGGCGCTAAAGAGAATTCTATTACCTATTTTTTATTAGTAATTCACCTGCTCAACGCTGCGGTTAACGCTGAGACTTCAAAGAATCTTGAGACAAATGGCAACTGTCTATGGGATCACAGGCTTATGCAGATGTTATTGGCAACTATGGCACTCTAGGACTTTACACATACATATTCCTTTTCTTTAGTCCAGCATTCCGTTTTGAAAAGCTTATCTACCTGAGACCCAGGCGTGGATTCCTTCCCCCAACTAGAACAAGTAATATAAGTAGTAATATTTGTGTGTGTGTGCACATCTGTGTGGAAAAGGCTATGAAATAGTAGAATTGGGAAGGGAAAATCTGGAGGTAGACCAGTGGGCCAATCAACATGGCCCCCAGACCTAGGTTAAAAAATATCTTAGGTCTGAATGGTACTTTATAAGCACATCTTTATAATTTATAAGCACATCTGTTTCCTTTCAGGAAGCCTCATTCAGTCTAAAAGTACCAAGATGTGCCACAATTTACAAAAACGTGAAGAGAGAATCCTGTGTTTCTTCAAGAAGTTTGTACTAGTTGTGAGTACACACATTATCCTCAACATTCACAAATGTGGGAGAAGTCTTATGACCCTAAACATTCATGAAAGCTCGAGGCCAAAATAAAGAGGCCAAGGGTGCTAATCATCTAACAAATGTGGAAGGCTGCAATACCTTCCTTCCGAGTTTTATGAAGATATTATGAAGATTTTTATGAAGCTCACTTTCTGCAAGTAGGATTTCCACCACATAAATTTCACTAAAGCACAAACTGAATAGAATCATGTCAGTATAATCCTCACATATTTCTGCCAGCTGGGATCCTGGATGTTGAGATGTGACCGCCTCTCCATGGGCCTGAAACCACCAATCTGTTTCCCACGGGTCACTGCACAGCCATCAGATGGAGACACTATGTGGTCACCACCCTAAGGAACAGATCCAAACCACCTACGTTGAGGGAAAAAGCTCCAGCTCCCATTTCCAATCTCCCGAGCCACCCCAGTCCCTCTGCAATGGAGTATCAATAGAGAGACTAAATGAATTGTTTACTTAATTGTGCTGTACAAGCTGAATAATTGCACGCTTTCCAGAAAGGCTTTGTAACCAATGAGATGGCACTGAATCTGCCAAAACCTTTACCTTGAAGCCAACATCCTTTCTTTCTACAGTCTCTCTCCCATCACAAATAACGGCAACTCTGGTATTATTTCCAGAGGAGGCAAAACCATGGCAGAAACATCAAAAAAACATGTCTTTCAAAATGGAAAAAATCTCCATTAAGGTGTACACTGAGAACTGCTATCTCCCTATATGCCAATGTGAAACCTTTAGTTACCAACCCCAATTTAATCGGTTACACGCTGAAACAGCCAGCAAATGGCACAATAATCCATCTTTTGGGTGAATAAAAGTGGTCCATTAATGAAAGGAACCACATTTTAAGAGGATAAGAGAAATGTCATGAAAATAAGGTGGGTTGGGAGCTATTTTCCAAATATCAAGTATTGGGAAAGAAGATTAGAAAGATGGAAAACTAATGTGTTACTAATGTGTTGAATGTTTAGGATGATAAAAATCAACTAATACCAAGACAGAAAATACTGAGATAATGTATTGGGTGGGGAAAAAAAAAATCCCTTAAGGGTAGCAACAATTGAAATTTTAGCTAAAGAAAACCCAGTATTACTTAACAAGTCAAGAGAATAAGGCTAAGGGAGATGTCTTTATAACCTGTTCACCAAAATTTGCTTGAAGCATTAAAAAACAGTGAAAGTTCTCAAAGCAAAACACATGCTTCTGGTTAAGGAACAGTTTATAGCACTTATTTTGTTGTTTTCCTTTCGTTATTTTGGTAAGGCTTCCAAGACATGGTTCAAAATAGAAAAGTGTCTCTCCTACTAGATTTCCCACCATCCATTCCTCTTTCTAGAGGCATCTACTATCACCAATTTCTTATGTTTTCTCCCAGACCAGAGACCTAAATATTCTTTAAACTCTATTTCATAAAAATTTTCCTCTTCTGTCTTCTTGGCCTTGTTTTGTTGTTGTTGTTGTTGTTGTTTTACTTTGTTTTGTTTTTGTGCAACAGTTTTTCATTAATAATAATCAGGGTCTTTTCTCCTTGGTAGGTCTGTGTTCATTCAGTTTGAGATTCTCCAATGGGCTGTTTCTTCTGAGGCCATAATCCCCCATGATCCAGTCTAATCCACAGGTCTCACAGGATTAGGACTTTAAAGGAACAGTATGCATCAGAATCAGACAGGAATACAAAGAAGCTATTTTTACCTAAATGATCATCAAAAAACAAAACCCAAAACAAGCTCTTTCAAACAAAGGAAAAATACAAGGTATAGCCATCACCAAACCAAAGTTCTAAGAGTGTTGGAGTCTTAACAGGACAATGTGGTCCTGATTCACATGCCCATTGGGTTGGATTTTGCAACATCCACCTCATCTGATTTTTCAGGTGTAGGCTGGCCTCGAGCAATATTGGCCTGAGTACCTCTGAATGTGTTTGGGAGTAGAAAAGAGATGATGGGTATTTTACTGGGAGGAAAGATAAGGAAGATGTCACACACGGTCAGAGAGGCCTCCCAAAGACTCCCTGCTATGAGAATACCCAAAAGAAAGGTAATACACAAATTTCAAACATATCCAAAAAAACATATTTTTTGTTCATTCCCTATCCGATTAAGGCTATGGACAGTTGAGGGGGGTGGAGATCCAAGTTCTAGTCCTAATTTTGTCACAAAGTTAATGTACCCTTGGCCCAATCACCTTTGATTCAGTCTTATTTATAAAATGAGGTTCTTGTTCTTGATGAGCTTCAAAGTCCTTTTTTTTTTTTTTTTAAGATTTTTAATCTATTTATTTGTCAGAGAGAGAAAGAGCGCACATACGAGCAGGGGTAGTGACAGGCAGAGGGAGAAGCAGGCTCTCCACTAAGCAGGGAGCCCAATGTGGGACTTGATCCCAGGACCCCAGGATCATGAGCTTAGCCAAAGGCAAATGCTTAACCAACTGAGCCACCCAGGCACCCCTCCAAAGTCCTTTTGACCTTCAACTTCCTGAGTTCAATATGCAATTTTTCTCCATATACTGACTTATATACCTGTTATGTATATATAGATTTCCTTTGATTTCCCACAAATTTATTTGCCACAAAATAACAAACTGTATACCTTAAATGCTTTTGAATGCTTATCAAGAAAGAGAAGTAACTGTAGTGGACAGTGTCATTTTGAAGATATCCATCTTTCATTCCTTCTCCACCCTGATTTCTTTTGGTGGTAGTAGCTGTATACAACTTTGGGGGGACAAGTTCCAGTACTTGCCTCCCCAGCTATAGGAGATTAAAGGAAACTGGAAGTTCCTTCTGCCAGATTCTCCTTTCATAAGTCAATCCACCCATAAGATAGACATGTGACCCATCAAATATTCTCTCTCAGGACTCTGAATCTTTAGCAGAACAACACAAGAACAGAAGAAACAGCTAGAGTTCATTCACTCTATAAGTGATACCCAGGCAAGACTGTTGAGTAATTCCTGCTACAAGGATTTCTTCAATCCTACAAACAACCCCATATAACTTCCAATATATTCTCTTTCTACTTTCTACTGGTTAGTGGTTTGCTGTCTAATAATATACTCCAAAACATTTACTGCCTTAAAATAACAACCAGTTATTTACTCCCAATTCTGTAGATTAGCAATCTGGATAGGGCTCAGCTGGGATGGTATGTCTCTGCTCTGTGTCAGCTGGGTTCAGGAATGGAACTGATCTCTAGTCAGCAGGCACATCTGCTGGAGGCTGACTGATCTCAGACTGCCTCCCTCACTCGCTTATTGGAAACTGGCAGGAGCCATGTTTTCTCTCATGTTCCAGAACCTGGGCTTCTTGAAATGATGAAGAAATGTTTCAAGAGAACAAAAGCAGAAGATGAAACTTCCCTTCCAGCACATTCTATTGATCAAAGGTAGTTTAAAACCAGCCCAAATTCCAGGGGTGGGAGAAAAGACTTCATCTGTTAATGGGAGGGAGAAGTGGCAAAGAAACCTTGCCAAGAAAAGTGGCCACAGGGAGACAGGATTCACTGAGAATCAGCACTGTAGTAATCTACCACGTTGGACTCAGTCTCTGTTGCTTGCAACCCAAGAATGATAACTAATTCACCAATCAGCAAATTCTGACATGGGACACATTAGATCTGAGGGGACTCTACATTTAGAACATTTTTCCTCTTCATACCTCACATATTAATGAGATTATTTGGAAAGAATATAGGTGTCATGGTAGTGGAGCTGTTAGAAGCAATGAATTTAAAAGGAAATTATCATGATTCAAGTCCTGCCAGTTATTCAACTACATAATTTGGAACCTGCATGATCTCTGGGACATTCATTTATATTCATTCATTCTGTGACATTTATTTAAAGAATGAATGAATGAGTGGAAGAAACGGGGGTGATAATATTTGCCTGAGTTGTAAAATTGTTGTGGATATTAGAGTGAACTACAGGCAGCCCTCACTGCAAGTGCAGGGCCATTAAAATGAGCACACAGGGTGAGGCTGTGTAAGACTGTGAATGGAAAACACTACACTTATCCCATGACCTCCAAAAATTTGTCAAAACATTAAAATTCTTCTCACTATGGGTTATAAATGTAGAGGAAAAAGGTGGGGGGGGGGAATGTCGCTTATTTAGTACACCAAAATACTAGAAACATTGAAAATAAAGTGGTTTATTCATTTGTAAAAAAAAAAAAGTATCAAGATTTGTTTCAACAGTTCTTGCCTTCTTGTCATCATATAACTCATACTATGGAGTGAGCTTCTTTTCTGTGCCTCAGCAAATTGTCCCCTTGCTTTCTAAGTTTGCATCTGCTTACAACCTTTTATCCCTTACTTGTATTTCCAATGTCATGAAATATCTCCAAGAGCTCCATTTATGTGAAGTTTTTGCTGGTGTCATCCCCTCTGGAATATTTTTATCCTTTCATTACACCTGCTTTCCTCCCTTACGTCAATACATTTGCCTCCACTAAGTTCCTCTGACTGCTCTTCTTTCAAAAGGCAACAGTGTCAACATGCCCACACCAGCTATTTCTTCTCTGTTCCATTTATGTTTGATTCCAACTTCCCTCGCAGCATGATCATTTTTATTTCTTTGCTGCACTTTCACTTTTGTTGGCCAGTTCTCTTTCTGATTATCCCTATTCATAAAATGTCACATGGGTTTATCACTGGGGAACAAGGAGGAAACACAAATACGTACTTTGCTGTCTGTTTCTGAGCTGAATAAATGTGTACAGTGACCATTCACTGACAGACTAGAGGTGGTGACATGATTGGTCACTGATCATGATGTGCATCTGTCACTTACACAGTGATTTATGGATTAAAGAGCTAACAGCACAGTTTCTGGTACTTTATGCTACTTCTCTGTTATTATATTTGGTAACCAAAATTGGAAGGGTATCATTAGGAGACTGCTCTTCTGCAAACCAGGGTAACTGAAAATTGTGTGTATCAGAACTATCCAAGCAAGCATTGTGTGTTAAAGATTATGTCAGGTTTAATTAATTCCACAGTTCTATGAGAGAAGGAAAGACTAGACCTCACTCTTAACTGTATTAAAAAAGGAGTTGGCAGGGAACGCCTGGGTGGCTCAGTCGGTTGAGTGTCTGACTCTTACTTTCAGCTCAGATCATGATTTCAGGGTCGTGGGAATGAGCTCTGTGTCAGGCTCTGGGCTCAGCATGAAGTCTGCTTGAGATTCTCTCTATCCCTCTGCCTTTGCCCCCCAATTGTGCGCTCATGCTCTCACTCTCTCTCAAATAAACAAATAAAATCTTAAAAAAAAAAAAAACAAAAGGTAGGGTTGGATTTAATTCAAACATGTCCTGGGATCCACCAATTTTCATCTTTGCCACCCCACGGTCTGCAGATTCACACTAAATTGGGCAGCCAGGAGGGGAGGAGGAAGGAATGCAAAAACAAGTGAATTGTGACCTTCCACACAAGCCTTCAGGAAAATTCCTGGAGAGGAAAATTAACATTCCAAACCCAAAGGCCATCCAAAAGTGAGGAAAGACATTGTCCAAATTATGTAGATCTTTTCTTTACTTTTTCCTTCCACAGCCAGAAGAAAAATATTTCAATATGGCTTTTCATGAATGGGGCTGGTGGTCTTCAAAATATCCATTTTCCTTTATTTATAGCAGAATCCAAATTTTTGGTTGTTTATGCTGCCACCCAGAATAAAGGTCCTATTTCCCAACTTCCCTTGCAGCTAGTTATGCCCACATGATTTAATACTATCCAATGAAATAGAAACAAAAGATTGTGGGGACCTGAGAGAACTCTTTAAAAGGAGCTTATTTTATTGGGAAAAGCAACATTTTGTCCCTCCTACCACCTGGAATATATGGGATATATATGTGACAAGATGTTTGAAAGCACAATCTTGGACTAGAAGGCAATGATGAGAGCGTAGGCCAGACATTGCAGTGGTGGAACCTAACACAGAAGGTGCCTGAGTCCTTAATGTCTTAACCCAAACATCACCCCAGCTCTCTCCACATGACCTTATAGGTAGTTAAGCCATTCTTTTAGATTCTTTCTTACCCACAGATCTGAATGTAGCTCCTAATTGATCAAATGAATACTCTCATCTAGTCAGCAGGCTATTTTAGTAGCCCAAGTGTCAACGTTTGAATTCTTCCAACATTCTACACAATGAAGGTTGCAAATGAGGCAGAAACACTTGGGCAAAATGATACTCTTCACATGGTGCTGGATATTTAGGAAAGGAAAGCTTATGATTGTTTGCAAAATCCTAGTACAGATTCAAATAATCAAAACTCAAATACAGACCTGGCTTAAGAACTGTTTGGACAAAAAAAAAAAAAAAAATTGGAGAAGGAAAGAAAGTACTAGGTCACAGCAAGCTTATTATAAATCAGAAACTGCAAGTGGGAAATAGAAGCCCCAAAATATAATTCAGTATAAGACTGCACTCATATAAGCATCTAAAGGAAAACAAAGGGTGCCAACTCAGTGCTGATCCCATATCAAAGGAACATTTAACAAGTAGAAATTGAGGCGAGGGAAACCATGGTGGTCTGGACATCTCCATTTCATGCAGGAATGGAGAAGAAATTGCACTTATGTAGCTGAGAGCAAAGAAGACAGCAGAGATAAGACTGGTATTTCAAATATCTGAAGCATTATATTATAGAAGAGGGACTTTGCTTTCATCTGTGTGGTTTCAAGCAGAATTGGTACCAATGGGTGAAATAAGTATAAAGCCTTTTTCAACTCAATAGAAGAAAAAAACCTTCTGAGAATTAGAACTTCCAAACTGGAATGCACTACTTTGTAAGATAGTAAGCTATCTTGCATGGTGAATTGGGTGTACTTTTTAAAGTAAAGACCATAATGGAATTCAGGACTTATTTTGAAACTCAGAATAGAAAACAAAAACACTAGTGTGTCTTGAAGTCCTTGAAGAAACGAAGTGATTTAGATTCTAGCGTGACTATCAATGAAGGAAGAGAGTTCTGCACTGGGTAGAAAGCTGTCACATGATCCTGCTAATTTTACTGTTCAATGAATACTCTATTTTCCTATTATATGTGAAGTGATTAATATGCAATGATCCAAGTGTTGAACAAAATGCACGCTGAGGAAAATGATGATGACCGTATTGGCCAGAACTCTTCCAACTCTGAGTGGATGAAACCGACTCAGAATATTTTGAGGGGGAAAATAAGAAATTCAGTAGTAAGTTATAAATATCACTTCAGGCATAGGTATTCAAAAAATATGGCCAGAAATCTTGCTCCATCTCTTGGGTCAATTTTCTCTGAGCTGGCTTCAGTCTCAGGAGACTCACCATGCAGAAGCCTAGATCACCTGTGCCAGCTTCCTACTGCATCTCGACCAGCAATTTCAACGGGCAGAGAACTCCTTTTTCTCTAAAGTCTTATAACTGACTTGGACTAACTTGGGGACTTTGATTGACCAGGCTTGGGTCACATGAACTGAGAATAGGGCAGGGGTCATTTCTATAAGGAGAAGAAGGCTTCTGAAGTAAGGGATGTTGTGGAGATAAAAAATACTAAATGTTCACTACAATTACAATAAATATGGTAAATTTTTAATGGCAACCTTAATGGAATTCTGGGGCTATTCTGAATTTCAAAATAGGAAACAGAAACACTGTTATATCTTAAAATCCATGAGAAAATGAAGTGAATTGATTCTATAACTTAATCTGAAATTCTAATACTCACACAAATAACAATTTTAACATGTCTGTCTTTTCACCAATTCCCTCCACCTTTTTTTTTCTTAAGATGCCTCTGTTCACAGACAGCCTCATCAGACAACGTAATAGCAAATGAAGAAAAAAGCATAAAATGTTTATTGAAGTGGATGAAGGCATGGCATGTAAAGAAAAAATTCTTCATTAATAGCTGAAAAAATCTTTCTCTATATTTAATATTTAGGTGACATAGTTCTATTTCAAGAGAAGTAAACATACAGTCATGAATAGCAAACAGAAACACAAACTCCATTTATTTGTAAAATAAACTCATTTTCTTTTCATATCAATGCAAAAAATGACCCAGTGCCATATGTTCCATTTGCCATGATTCTAAGACAGCAAAGCTATACAATTTCTAGATCATTAACTTGTCTTCCTATTTTTCCATGTCTTACAGTTCTGCTAGGTAAGCGTTCGTTCATTCACTTTGATAATGCTACCTTTTATAGGTTTGGTATTTCATTTGCTCAATTACTCCATGCAAAACTACAGCAGCCAGTGGATGGGGGTGTAGGGAAGAAAAGGGCCCACCCCACAGTTTCTCTAAAAGAACAAGAACTCAAAACTACACTTCCAATGGTTTCAAACAAAAGGGGGTTTTGTCTTTTGCTAGTCTCAAGTTTGAAAAAGGTATATATAACCCCTCATTTCATGTCATTGGGGCCAGGCTGAATGTCACGTACTCAGGATAGCACAATGGTACTACACAGCAGCATGTCAGCTCTGTAAGTAGTGGGTGGCAAGAGGGGCAAGAGGGAAGTGTCCCTGCAGTTATACAGGAATCATGGAGGGGTCCGTGGAAGAGAAGAGGAGCAATTGTGGGCTTAAGGTTACCTGCATGAAATCAGGGAAGCAGAATTCTATAAATATATCCCAAAATTAGACCTGAAAAATATAATCCAGGGTCACTGCAATGATATAAGAGAGATACCCTGAGATTAAACCAGCCATGTATCATCCCTGTGTTTTCCATTTTTATTTCATTGCCTAGCTATCCATAGAGAGATTTCTTCTGGCCAGCTTGATCCATTCAAAAGGCCGCAGGAGATTGAGGCCATTATGAAAACAAATGTACTCAACTTCTGAAACAAGCTATAGAGGTCACACTAACTAGCCTAGTCTATGTGATTTAGACTACACAGTCATCAGTAGATGCTTCCCCAAGAAATCAAACAGGAACCAGTATACAATCTGGATATAGAAACCTATTAACAGGATGCAGGACCAAAGCACTAATAGGAGACATAAGAGAACACAGCAACTCATGACAGATGCATGCTTACACCATGAAAATTTACTACTTCTTTTTTGGAGATAAACTCAAGAGTTCAAAAAATGAACAGACATAGTAATAACTATAAGAAGATCATCATGATTTATCGAGTTTGAATAAATCATTTAATAAATCCAGCATGGAGGACCTCACTGAATCCTTTCTTTCTTTTTTTTTTTTTCATTTTAACTTAAATTCAAGTTAGCTAACATCCAGTGCAGCACTGGTTTCAGGAGCAGAATCCAGTGATTCATCACCCACATACAACACCCAGTGCCCATCTCAACAAGTGCCCTCCTTAATGCCCATCACCTGTTTAAGCCCATCCCCCTACCCACCTCCTCTCCAGAAATCCTCAGTTTGTTATATTTAAGAGTCTCTTATGGTTTACTTCCCTCTCTATTTTTATCTAATTTCATTTTTCCTTCCCTTCCCCTAATTTCATGTTTTATTTCTTAAATTCCACACGAGGGACGCCTGGGTGGCTCAGTTGGTTAAGCGGCTGCCTTCGGCTCAGGTCATGATCCCAGCGTCCTGGGATTGAGTCCCACATCGGGCTCATTGCTCAGCAGGGAGCCTGCTTCTGCCTGCCTCTCTGTCTGCTTATGCTCTCTCTCTCTCTCTCTCTCTAACAAATAAATAAATAAAATCTTAAAAAAAAAAATTCCACATACGAGTGAAATCATATGTTCGTCTTTCTCTGACTGGCTTATTTTTCTTAGCATAATACACTCTAGTTCCATCCACATCACTGCAAGTGGCAAGATTTCATTCTCTTTGATGGCTGAGTAATATTCCACTGTGCGTGCACACACGTGTGTGTTGTGTGTGTGTGTGTACACACCACATCTTTATCCATTCATCAGTCAATGGACATTTGGGTTCTTTCCATAATTTGGCAATTGTTGATAGTGTTGCTATAAATATTGGGGTGCATGTGCCCCTTTGAATCAGCATTTTTGTGTCCTTTAAGTAACTAGTACAGCAATGGCTGGGTCATAGGATAGTTGTATTTTTAACTTTTGGAGGAACCTCCACACTGTTTTCCAGAGCGGCTGCACCAGTTTGTGTTCCCACCAATAGTGCTGGGGGGATTCCCCTTTCACAACATCCTCGCGAACACCTATTATTTCCTGAGTTGTTAATTTTAGCCATTCTGATAGATATGATGTGGTATGTCATTGTGGTTTTGATTTGTATTTCCCTGATGATGAGTAATGTTGAGCATCTTTCCATGTGTCTGCTGGCCACGTGGGTGTCTTCTTTGGGAAATTTTCTATTCACATTTTCCAATGGGTAGGTACTAATAACATCTCCATTTTATAGACGAAAAAGGTGGATCTCAGGCAATTTTGTATAATTTTTCTAAAGCCACACAGCCAGCAAAGGCAGAGTCAGGATTTTAACTCAACCAGTCTGATTCCAATTCTGTGCGCTTACCCACCAGTCCTTTTTTTCTTAAGCACTTTGCATAAACTTGCTCATTCAACTTGATTCTCATAACAACCCCAAGAAAATAGAAGTTGTCATCTCTATTTTTCTAATGAGAAAAATCAAGAAAATAAATTATTTGTTCTAAGTCACCTTGACGGTGAGTGGCAGAGCCAAGACTGGAACTCATGTCTGTCTGACTCCAGAACCCACCATCATAAATGATATGTCACACACAGCTACTTGCCCACCAAAGTCTATTCTCCTCTTCTTCCTGGGCACATGTGTGCCTCACCAAAAACTACACTGCTAAACTTCTTTTGCACATAGGTGTGGCCATTTGACAAAGTTCTTATTATAGGAATATGAGTGGAAATAACATGTGCAACTTTTCTTTTTAAAGATTTCATTGATTTATTAGTCAGAGAGAGCGAGCACAGGCAGACAGAGTGGCAGGCAGAGGCAGAGGGAGAAGCAGGCTCCCCGCTGAGCAAGGAGCCCGACTCGGGACTCGATCCCAGGACACCAGGACCATGACCCAGGCTGAAGGCAGCTGCCCAACCGAGCCACCCAGGCATCCCACATCGCACATTGCAATTAGAAGTGCAACTTCTAAGACAAAAGGAACTCCCTGACCCCAGACTTCCTCTCTCTCATGCTCATGAACTGGAGCTCACAATATCAAGGATCAAGCTTCAATCACACAGACAATGGCTAGATCCTAAGGGATAACAGATTTAAAAGCTTGGAAGAGCCCAAGTTCCTGAATGACATAGAGCAGAGCTGTCCCATCTACCTGGACCACCTTGGAACTGTTATATGAGAGGAAAGTCAGTTTCTACATTATTTAAACCACTGTATTTTTAGAGGATCTTTGTTACAGCAGCTTAACTGATCTCTAATTAATACTGCCAACAAGTGTCATATGAACAAGGTAAAGATGCTACAGACTTAGGTAAGAAGGCAGACATGAGGATGTGAAAGAATCAGGGAGACTGATATTCTAATTACTGTATCCTCTCTATGAAATCAACACTGTAATATATTTTTAATTACTAAACATAATAAAGTATTCTCCACAAAGGACAACTGCAAAACTTCATCTAATGAAAAAAGCAAAACAACAAAAACCAACTACCTAGGATGTAACAGACAGCAGATACTGGGATTTTTCATTTCTTGTTTTTACTCTGCTTTAGATACCTAAACAGACTAAGAATCTTTTTGAAATGGATTGGCTCTTGGTAAAATCCATTGGAACAACCAACCTAGAATCCATTAGATCATACCAAAACAAAACCTCCTTTAAAACAAGTGTATGGGGGCACCTGGGTGGCTCAGTGGGTTAAAGCCTCTGCCTTCGGCTCAGATCATGATCCTGGGGTCCTGGGATCGAGCCCCACATTGGGCTCTCTGCTCAGCAAGGAGCCTGCTTCCTCCTCTCTCTCTCTCTGCCTGTTTCTCTGCCTACTTGTGATCCCTCTCTGTCAAATAAATAAATAAAATCTTTAAAAAAAAAACTTTAAAAAATAAAAAATTTTAAAAAAACAAGTGTACTGGGACGCCTGGGTGGCTCAGTGGGTTAAGCCTCTGCCTTTGGCTCAGGTCATGATCCCAGGGTCCTGGGATCGAGCCCCGCATCGGGCTCTCTGCTCAGCAAGGAGCCTGCTTCCTCCTGTCTCTCTCTCTGCCTGCCTCTCTGCCTACTTGTGATCTCTGTCTGTCAAATAAATAAATAAAATCTTAAAAAAAAAAAAAAGCAAGGTATACTGAAATGAGCCCAAAATTACAACAATGGGACGTACCAAGCCAGTATGTCTGGACAATACTTCAATTATCTTCATTTCAACCCTACACTGTATGTTGCCTCTCTTGGACACGCTGCTGTGGGTCATGCAATGCAATCTCTTTTGTCATTTCTTTGAAAAATATTAGGAAAGATTGTAGGGACAAATCTTCAATTATACATTCACCCCTGAGTCTGTGGTTACCCAAAGAACCCACGGGATCTTCCAACTGAATCTGAGAAACCTTAAGTTTCAATTTTTTAATGTAAAAAAAAAAAAACACATTCCTATGGAAAGTAATTTTCTGAACCACTAAAATGATCATAACTTTTGACACCCTAACTCTGGGTTAGAAATGACAAAAAGTATTTTAATGAAATGGTAAAAAGTATTATATTTGGGGAACCTGGGCAGCTTAGTCATTAAGCTTCTGCCTTCAGCTCAGGTCATGATCCCAGGGTCCTGGGATGGAGCCCCACATCAGGCTCCTTGCTCAGCAGGAAGCCTGCTTCTCCCTCTCCCATTCCCTCTGCTTGTGTTCCCTCTCTCGCTGTGTCTCTCTGTGTCAAATAAATAAATAAAATCTTAAAATAAAAGTATTATATTTGCAAAGATGTTCCCTAAAGCACTTTTAAAGAAGGGAAAAGCTGTACATAAAACAGCAGAGAAAAGAGTTAAATGATGATCCATCCCTAGGGGAAATAGGAGACTGATATTTAAAAACAAATCCAAAAATCCATTTAATCTTTTTGGATATCTTTCAAAGAGACTTTAAAAAGGAGATTGATTTGCTTTCCCCATGACCCAGAACACCACCGCGAAGAGATGCGACATACAGTGTAGGAATTAAAAAAACAAGTTCTGCAAGTCAGGTACTATCAGGGAGGAGCAAACAGACAGACCCCAACTGGGGACTCCTATGGGACAGCCAACTAGGCTTTTTCAGTGAATGACATTTTTTTTCAAAGATGAGTCTGCTCTAGATGAAAATAAAGTTAAGAAATATAACAGCCATGCCAATACAGAGATCCTTATTTGCATCCTAGTGTGTATGGATCAAGATTTAAAAATTACGTTTTGGGAACCATCGATGGAATCTGAATATGACTGGGTTACATGTCATACCAAAGAATTACTACCAATTTTGTCAGGTATCATTACGGTACTACAGTTCCATAAGAAAATGTGCATATTTTCTAGAAATGCATAACGAAGTACGTAGGGGTGAAATGACCAAAGGACAAGGGCGGACTTCAACACACTGCGGTCACAGTTAACTGCCACCACAACAGAACACATGCAGCTCAGTATGCGCTTGTCTGCCCGAGTAGTTCCTATTTGGAGCCAACACTGACTACCTCTGTGACCTAAGGCAAGTTACTTGACTGCGATGCCTCTGTTTTTCTCCTGTTTACTAGTGACAATGACCCCATCTACCCTTCTCAGGTTATTGCGAGGATCAAATGAGATGAACTCTGGAGAGCACTCAGCACAGCGTATCAGCTGCAATTAATATGAACCAAACCCCTGTCGTCAAAACACTCAAGCACTCGAAATCTCTCTTCTGTCTTGCTCTCCAGTTCTCTGTTGCATCCCATTTCCTCCCTTGCTAGCCCCAGTTTCCTTCTTGAGCATGTTTTCATTGTTAACAGTGAATTAGCCTCTCGTTAATATTTAAAGTGACTTTCTTTTTATTTTTTAAATTTTATTTTATTTAAATTCAATTAACGAATAATGTAGTATATTATTAGTTTCAGAGGCAGAGGTCAGTGATTCATCAGTTGTATGCAACACCCAGTGCTCACTGTCAAGTGCCCTCCTTAATGCCCATCAGCTGGCCACCCCCTCCCCCCACCCGCCTCCCCCCAAGCAACCCTCAGTTTATTTCCTATGGTTAAGAGTCTCTTATGGTTTGTCTCCCTCTCTGATTTCATGATTTTCTTTTTAAAAACTTAGGAAAACCATGGAACCACATGGAAATAAGGAGAATACAAAAGTAGTGGGTGTAATTACACTCGGATATGAGCATGGAGAAGGACAGAGGAAAAGTGGAATATACAAACGGAGGCATTCTGAATGAAATCAGAACCTTATACCTAATGATCTCTATTACTAGGTTCAAGCGAAGAAAAAAAGAGAAGCAAACTCAACAGACTTAAGCGGCCCTAAGAACAACTGAATAATGAGTACATGCAAGCTTATTTCGATGGAGGGCATGTCTGGCTATTCCCGGCGAACCTAGAGCACGAAAAGGAAACAGAATACACAAACTATAGTTGTAATAGTAATACTACTTATCTCATTGATTCCATGGTTTCATGGGTATGTAACCTATGCAGTCACACAAGGTCCTGTGCTTAGAAGGGCCCCACACTTGGTTTCACATTCTGCGATCACCATTTTGAAATTCTTAGTAATTTTTTAATAAAGGGCCCCACATTTTCATTTATACTGGGCCCTACCAATTATCAGTCCTCATTCTACCTTATGAGATTGGCACTATTAGTCTTCCTATTTTAAAGAAGAGAAAACTGGGGCTTTGGAGGTTAAGGGACTTGCCTGAGGTCACAAAGTTAGCAAGTGATAGGATTTGAACAATGACTCTTTCCATAGAAAACTATGGAAAGAACTGAGAGAGGAAGACAGAGAAGAAGAAAAGGGAGAACAAACAGCCAAGTAAGCCAGGAAACTAGGACATTTCATCTACCTGGGCATCAGTTCCTAAGTAATGTAATCAAGGCCATGGACTTAGTCCTAGAGTTAAAGCAACCCCATGAAGGAATCTGTTCTGTAGCTGATACCAGACTCCATAGCACAAGACTGTGTGAGCAGAACACGGAAAGGGTGTAAGCACCCCTTCATCCTCCTGGAAGCTTGATTTGCAGGAAGGAAGGCCAGAATCATTGTCCCATGTAAACTGGTTGACTCCTCGGAGGCTTCTGTGTTCCCAGGAAAACTAAAGCAGTCAAGGATTAGGATGGTCCTGTTACTCTGTTAACACAAATTGAAATTTTAAAACCTGTTTCAACGTAATGCTTCCTTAGCTTAGGCAGCACAGAAGATCCTGGGTCCATCTCTGTTCTAACAACCAGTTCAGAAAAGTCACAGAGCTCTGCAGGCAATAAAGTCCCCTCCAGGAGGCACTGAGGGACTCAATAATTACCCACATCCTCCCTCAGACCCACCCAGGGGTTCCTTCTGCTTGACTCTGGAACTGACTAGCAAGGAGGTTCATCTTGACAACATTAGCAAAACATGGAGTCACACCAAGTCTTAAGGGTTCTGTTCCAAGAGGTTGAGTGGCTGCAACTGTTCTTTTAAATGGACTTAGAGCACATTTCTAAAAACAAAATAAATCTTAGGTATTAGGGGACCAGTTCCCAGGTTAGCAGTAAGAAAACAATCCCCCAGCTCCCACCTCTGGTCTCACTTTGGAGGAAGTGCAATGGATTGTATTCTGTTGTGCTTGTTTAATTTAGGCCAGAGTGATGGAAAGAGCTGTGAAGATTCCTGATGGCAATCAATGGGAATCAGAGTTTTAGGCAGGAAGCTAGTCTGAAGGGGGTACCTGAGATAGGGAGGAAGCTCCTGTTCTTCCTTGGGATCCTCTTTCCATCCCTGGATCTGCTTCTTGCCTTGTTTTGTGGAAAAACACCCTCTTCCACAGAAGGTAGCCACACAGTAAAGGCAGAATGGTACCCAGAAAACCCGAAGGCCTAATTCAGAGATTTCCAAATATGACCACAGATGATAATCCTCTGGAGTAGCTTTTTTTTTTTTTAAAGATTTTATTTATTTATTTGACAGAGAGAGATCACAAGTAGGCAGAGAGGGAGGCGGGGGGGGGGGGGGAAGCAGGCTCCCCGCCGAAGAGAGAGCCCGACGTGGGGCTGGATCCCAGGACCCTGGGATCATGACCCGAGCCAAAGGCAGAGGCTTTAACCCACTGAGCCACCCAGGTGCCCATGGAGCAGCTTTTTAATATACAGATTCCGTGACCTACCCTGCAGGTCATTACTGAAGCTGTTCATGCAGCTGGCTGAGAAGATTCAATTAAATGAACTTACTCTCTCCAGGACACATGAACTATAATGTGGGTTTTTTATGCTTAGGATTGACTTGTTTTAGGTAAGATAGACTTATTGTGAATTAATTCTCTTTCATTGATTTGACTCATTAGTTACCACCAGGAACAAGGCTTTTTTAGTTCCTTGTGCTGACTTAGCAGCTGCTAGAGTGTGGTTTTGATAGGCACAGGTTAAGGAGAAGAGAAATACAGGTCCGGTAAATGAGGTCATTAGCAATGCCTTAATCCTTACCATGTTGGTTTCCGGCCATGTCTGACTGACCTAGTCATCGGTAATGACCAATATGTAATGACTTACAACATTCTGAATGCTTACCTAGGAGATGTAGAAGACCCACAGTCGCAAGAGACTGAATGGAGCTTGCTAAACGGTGCTTATTGACATAGAAGGTACTTGTAATGCAATTAACTAACAAAGGATCTGTTTCCAGAAAAGATTTAACACCACCACCACCAGAAACAAGAAACTTCCTATGAATCAATAAGAAAGGCAAAGACTATCCGTTAGAAAAATAGGCAAAGGATATTATGACGAAGCACTCCACAAGAAGGAAATCTGAATGACCTATACAACTATGCAGTGGTGCTCAGGGAAATAAAAAATGAGATACCATTTGATACACACTAGATAACACGAGCGGTAGCGAGCCTAGGGAAAAACAGAAACTGCAGTAGAGCGCTGTTGGGGGTAAACAGGCACAACCATTTCCAAGAGTATTTTGAACAGGAAAGCAGAAGACGTGCAGCTCCATTCTCCCATGTCTGCCCTACAGAAGCTCATGCGGCTGTGGACACAGAAACTGTTCCAAGGTGTTCACTACTGCATCATTCGTAATAGCAAAAGAAGTAAAACAACTTAACGGCTCATCAGTTAGATGTATACATGTCAAAATGAATAAATCTCAAAAAATATAATGTTGAAGGGCAAAAGCATATCGATGGTAAATGCAACCTATAAAATTCAAAATAATACTAAATATTATTTATGGATACACACAGATGCAGTAAATATACACAATCACGCCTGGGAGTGTGACATGGATATGACATGCCATCTTTAAGCTAGGGAAAGGAGTAAAAGAGAGGGGGCAGAGTTTTGACTCTCATTATTCTATTTTCATTTTTGAAAGAGACAAAAGAAATCTGAAGCAAATATGGCACAATATGAAATCTGTATTGTGGACACATGGGTTTCTAGAAAATGATTTTCTTTCCTGGTTGTTTTAAACATTCAGTAATGTTTGCCTTTTAAATGAACTTAAAAAGAAGAATGCACATTAGAGAATTTGTGTGTCCATGTATATTTCAAGATACTGGAAATTCAGACCTTAATTACTGGCACTCAGTACCTTCATAGACATGACTCAACAGACGACTGGGTGAGTGGTAGATAGAGAGAAGGAGGCAGGGATGGGTGGGGGGATGGATGGATGAATGGATGGATGGGTTACAGATGGATAGATGGATGAACAGGTAGCTGGACAGACTGATACTAGGACACAGAGCTAGAGATAGAAGAAATAAAGTAGCTTAGAGAAGTGAAAAGTTTTAGTGAAGTCACACAAAATGAAGTGCTCAGGTTTGGGAGTCTGAAATCCCAGCTCTGCACCCCCTTGGCTGCTACCTTGGGTCAGGCCACCATGTGAACTGCACAGACAACCATGTGAATGGCACCCCCTGGAGTTGTGCGGTGCCCCAGCCCTGCAGGGTAAATCTCTGGGCTCTGAGTCCTCACTGCTTTACCTGCCTCACAGGGTCTTTAGGAAAACTAAATGAGACAATGTATGTGAAGTGCTTAGCCCAGAGCCCAGCACGAAGTAAGGAGTCAGAATATGGCAATTATTACCCAGGCAGTACTAGCAAAATGGACCCCAAGTCCAACGTTCAAGGATAGGTTAATGTGCAACGGTAGCCATAGCAGCTATCTCCTTAGAATTTAAAAAATCACACACTTGCAGTAGAAAAGTACCATATGTACCTTACATCAACCTAGTCAGTTTGGCTGATCTTGATGACTCTGAGTTTTCCAGCAGGCACTGGAGTGTGCTCAGCCAGCAGCCTTCCCAGCCGCTGTCCTTCCCATCTGCAGTACCGCAAGGGAGTGGGGTTAGGCTGGGCTGTTGGGTGCCCAGATCCTCGCACTGCTGCCATCAGAGCTGACGGACCTTTCTTTGCCCTTAGATACAGGGATCTCTTGGCTAATGTAAAAGATGTTAAGACTTTGTAAACATAAGTCCAATTTTATGTAAAGCCCTCCACAAAGCGTCTATAAAATGCTCATGGCATAGACACATACACAATAAGCTCAGCCTTGATGTGGTGTGGCATGCAGGGAGAAGGGGGGAGGCAGCAACACCAGGCCGCTGGAAGCCGTCTCTTCTCCGTTTCCACTGTCATAGCACAGAAACTGATTTCATAATTAAAAATAAGCTGGCTTACACACACACAGCAGACTTCACATAAGATTTTCCTGAAGGGCGCCTCTTTCAGCCATCTATTTCTATGGCTAGTTCAGTCATCTATTTAAGCCCAAAATGTAGTGCCTTAAAATCCTAAGAATTGACTATTTCTCTTGATTCTGCACTTGGCTGGGTGGTTCCTCTGCTTTTCTGGTGGGCTCGCTCATCCTCCTGCCATCAGCTGGGGAGTCACCTGGACCAGAGCGGTCGAGATGCTTCCTTGTGTGTCCAGCACTCAGGAGCTCTCCTCCCCACTGGCTCTCATCTTCTGGCAGAGCAGAGCAGCCTCTTCCCCTGGTGGTCTGAGGGGAAGGACCC
>ML108320.1:0-12300 GCA_003697995.1 Taxidea taxus jeffersonii
CTATTTCCGACTACCTTTCTCACGTCCTGGTCCACACACCTTGGCCAGGAGGTTTGGTCAACGAACATGGGTGTTTCCAGAGCGGCTTCATCTGGTCCAGGTTGTCTCCTGGCTCACGACTGAGGCCGAAGGGGGGAGGGAATTACAAAGACTTATTTTGAAAATTAAGGATTCGGGCCCCTGGCTATTCTTGGGTCACCCTTCTTTCTGCTGGACTGCCTGGGAGGCAGCCTTGCCCGAAGCAGGCCGACTAGGGAGTTCAGACTGAGTTCGGCTTTAGCCACCGGCATTCTCTTGTTGGCCTGACACGGCCCCAGACCAGGTGTTGGCAAACTAGAGCCTGTGGGATCCTCTGGCCCTTGAGCTAAGAATGACTTCTACATTTTAAAGGGTTATAAAAAACAAATAACAAAGAATATACAGTAGAGACCACGTGTCCTACAAAGCCAAGAACATCATCTGGCCCCTTACAGGAAAGGTCTGCTGGCTCCTGTCTAAGCCGCAACTACTTGCTGACCGCCCGAGCAGCTTACCTAAGCCAATGGAATGGCCATCCCGGCCAAGGTTAACAACAAAAGCCCTCACGCATGCAAGAGGCTTCCACTGGACATTCACCAAGACTACCAACCTCCTGCCACACAGAGGTCGCCTCAAATGTCCTCATTTTCCTCTCCAAGCTTGTGGAAGCACCTCAGATTGGGGAATGGAGGTCACATGCCAGCACCGTAGCCACAAGGGCCAGGAAGTGGTTAACCTGGTACAGAAACGAGAAAGAAAAGGATCCCAGACTAGGAACCAGAAGACCTCAGCTCTATTTCCACCTTAGTCGCGGACTGGTTATCTCAGGGCCTTTCTCTCTCTCCTCAGAGCCTCCTGCGGTATCCACTCCCTGGTGGGCGAAGGAGCCCAGCAAAGGGCCTGTCTGTGCCTTGTCTAAGTGTTAACCAAGACAAGGGGGCAGCCCCTGGGACAGTGTGGTGCCTGCCAGGACTCCCCACCCCTCCAGCCTCACACAAAAGCAATGACCTTAGAGCTAGAGCCCTGCGTGGTTTAAGATGCATCATCTCCACTGGTTCGCCGCTCACCCTGCCAGACTCTTGGCATACCTGGTTGGTGGCGGCCCGTCCTGCCTCTGAGAGGGGAAGTGACGCAGAGTGAGGGTGGGAAGGGAGACCAGGCCCTTTCCCCACAGCGGGTTTCCTGAGCCGTGTCATCCCAGACCCAGGGTCCCTGGAGAGTAAGGCGGAGGCAGGAAGCCAGGAGTTGTGAGTCTCGGACGCACGAAGGGCCTGCAAGCTTCTGCCTGTGACCTTTTCAGGGCTCTCCAGATTGGGTTGTAGAAGCCATTACACTGGGGAGGCAGGAAGAAACACTTAGAATTTCTACTTACAGCTACTTTTTTAATGGAAATAAGCAAAACGAATTAAGCTTCACCGACATGCTGTAGAACGACAGTCGTTCACAAGAAGATTTTCTACACATGTTGGGAATATTTTCTCAAAAAATTGTCAGGGGTAAGGGAGTGTGATAAGCAATGTTTAGAGACCTCTGAGGTAACTAAAAGGTGTGAATGGGCAGGCAGAAATTTGGGAGGTGATTGGGAGCCAGAATGGGTGGTGATGGGAACTGGCATTGATTCTCAAGGTCATGATCTTTGGGGATGGGGAGTTACCCAGGAAGATACAAAGAGGTGTGGCTTCTAGAAGGTGCCTCCACCTCCTGAGCTGCCTTAACTCCATGTGGTGTTTGAAGAGGCAGGGTAGTGTTACCTATTCCCGCAGACAACTCTAAGAAGCTCTAAGTTCTCTAAGACTCCTTGGTCCTGAGCCCACAGAAACCACGTGATCTACCTCCCAATGCCCAAGTGGGTGAGCGACTCTAGCCCAAGTAGGAATGACGCCTGACAGCTACAGGGGACCTACCTGCCTGATGCAGCTCCAGGCATGCTCCCCTCTTGGCAGGAGAAGTGAGATGATAATGATGAGACATATTTAGTATGGTCCCCGAACCACATTAGATTTAAGGGTTAACATGCTTTCTGGATTGAGTAATACAGATTGCTGCAAAGTTCCCCAGGGGTTTGTCTCAACTCCAGAACGAGGAGGAACATAGAAAGTCCATAAACTGGGTCGCAGAGGGAGAAGGAGATTGGAGTCACCAGACCGGACACTCGGTTCACCAGGGGCTGCTGATTTCGAGGGTATGTGGGTAGGAGGAGGCTGACAGAAAGAACATGGTGCCCACAGCCTGTGCATGGGGTCTCAGCAGGTCAATTTATTGACTTGGCATTATTATCCCAGCCCACTCTGAGAGGATAGCCCTGGAGAAATTAGCCCCCCCGGAGATCCAGTTTGGTGGTGGGGTTTGGAGGGAGCACTGTCTATCTCCATGGTAACTGGAAAGGCTGGGTCCTGGCACGCGCCATGAAGCCCATCCCCATCATGCCAACACGGTACTCCCTACTCACAGGGAGAAAGGAGGAACTAGGTCCAGCCCTGTGAACGGCTGAGTGGATTTCTTGGTCTGAATTCTCTGACCCCAGAGCAGAACGTTCCATTTAGCAGAACTGGTGTTATTCCGGGAGAGGAAAGAGCTCCTGAGTTGTCCATTTCTTTCCAAGGCCGAATGAGTGGTTGGTAGGCACGATTCCCATGTACCCCTTGCCCTCCTCTCCGGCAGAACCAATTGTTTCTGTAGTAAAATGGACACTAATGCCGCCAGTTGTTGGACAGAATCGCTGCCTTGGAAAGACGGGTGGCGTCACCAGTTACTGAACAGAGTTCCCGCGCTGGTTTTCGCCTTTGGTCTTCACGGGCTGGTCACTGTTGTCTATGGGTGTTAAGGCCGGGCTCACCTGCCTTGAAACTGGAAGGCTGAAGCTCCTCGTGGACAATGTGGATGTCAGGGAGTTAATGACAGGCAGGCTGAACCAGGAAGAGCTCTGGCTGTTCAAGGGCAAGCTGAACTGCCACGAGTTCAGGTTCAGCCCCCGCGTCAAGGACAGGCTGAGCCTCTTGGAGGAGCTGTCTTTGTTTCCCTCCTGGGACTTCATGCCGTGCTTAGGCCAGTGTAAGGGCTTGGGGGGCACCAAGGGCATCTTTTTGGACTGTAGCTTTTCAAAGGGGTCAGAAGCAATGTGGTCCTCGAGGTACCACCAGTGCTGAAGTGGGTAGATGGGGATCGGCAGGAAGGCGAGGATGCTGAGGAAGGTGACCCAGCTCAGGGTGCCCTGCAGGTAGGGCTGTTTTACCTCCTCGCTCTGCAGGCAGAGAGAAGGGAGCAGGGTGGAAGAGGAGGGGGCTGTTAGGGGATTTCAATCCATGTGACTCTGGAGATCAGGTTCCCTAGGGGCTGGGAAGCTGGCTAAAGGGTCCTTGGGGACGGAAGGAGCCCAGACCTAGGGTCCTATGGAATGGGAGATCAGATGAGGGTGCCCAGAATGGGGGCAGGAGGCCAGGGAGGGGGATCTCACCATACTGCTGTTCCAGGCAATGTAGTAGGGGGCTTCTGGCTGGTAGAGCTGCATGAGGCTGATGGTCGTCAGGGCCAGCAGTCCAGGCAGGGTCACATAGCACCACAGGACAGTGAGGAAGGACCACAGCAGGCGGCCCAGATCACCGAATATTTCTTCCCTGACCCTGGGGTGGGGGCAATGGGCACAGATGTCTAGAAGGAGCCCTCCTCTGGCCACCAGGGCTTAGAGCTCTTGGGAGGGTGGGTCTGCCAGACCTCTGGTTCTCTCACCAGTTCTCAATCCATAGGGGCTACCAAGTCCTGCTGGGCCCTCCCTGAGGCTGGGCCCTGGATCTGGTCTCCTCATGGAAGCCCCCTGATCCAAGTGCCGGGCTCCAGCCCTCTGCCTTCAGACTATCCCATGTCGCCCATAGTAAGGGAAATTGAGTCTCCTGCTTTCTGACTACTCTTTATGTTGGGACCTACCTAGTTGCCCTCAGATCATTCCCTCCTGCACCCCATGCTATTAGCTAGACCCCTCCCCCTTGCTGTGGGACAGAGAGAGCAGATCATGCCCCCCCAACCCGCCCCTGGGATGGGCCCCTGGCTGGGTAGACCCCAGGACTTGGACATTACCTCCTAGCTCCATAGATCCAGGCCAGGGCCACATTCTGGAAGGCCACAATGATCATGAGGGTCAGCGGGACCAGGCAATCATCAAACAAGGACATTATGTAGCTGCCAGCGTGACTGGTGAAGATGAGGCTACCCAGAAAACCTCCCAAGCAGACAAACACTGTGGCAAAGGCAGGTTTGGGCACACTGAGGTCTATGTGCAAGGGTGGGCCAGGGATCAAGATCAGCCCAGGAGACGGGGATGGCCTGGGGAGAAGGGTCAGAATCCGTAGTACCTGAGAGCAGCTTGGGATACCTCCTGAAGATGGAGATGGAGTTCTGGAGGGGATAAGTAATGCTTTCCAAGATCCTTATCAAGGTGTTCAGCCCTGTGATGACCAGGATCAAGAAGAAGAGGATGGCCCAGAAAGAGGCACCAGGGAACAAGGAGACGGCTTGGGAGAAGGCTGCGAATGCCAGGCCGGGGCCCTCCATGAACTGTGGGGGAGAAGGGTTCTCAGGCAGTGCTGGATCTGGGTGAGGGGAAATGGTGCAGTGATCGATTAGCAATGTCTGTGTCGGGCAGAGGTAAGAGACCTAGACAGGTGGGCGGATGGCAGAATGCTGAGTGTTTGCTGAGCTGTGTGAGCTTTACCTCTCAGGGCCTCAGTCTCCTCTTCTAACAGACTGGGATCCTAGGGTTGATGTGAGAATTAAAGCCAAGTGATCACTTAGCAGAGAACCTGGTACATTGGCAGTAGTGGTGCAGACATGACTCTGTTGCCTGCCTCCGGCGATGCGTGGGGTAGCCCCCAGAGGACACTTGGGAAGGACACATCGGGAAGCACCCTCCTGCCCCTGCAAACACACCTTTCCCTTCTGCGTCTTGATGCTGCAGGACGAGGAGAAGCGGATGACCTGGCTCTGGAGTTGCTGAGGGAGGCGGCTGATCCACTCTAGGTAGTCCAGCGGGGGCAGGAGCAGGATGTCCTCCGGAGGCTTGGCATAATGAGGCAGCACACCCCTTTTTATCAGTTTCATCAGCCTTGAGACGCTCCTGAAAAGCAGCAGAGGCCAGGAAAGATGGTGACCAGGCTGGCCAAACCGGCTGCGCAAACCAGTGCAGCTGGGGACTGGAGAGGAAAGCGAGCGGCCCGAGGTGAGCAGCTGGTTAACAAGGGTCTGGAAGCTCACCACGTGGATGTGGGATGAACTGCCCTGGGGGTCCCCTTAAGGGGCAGAAGCCCCTTCTGTAGTAGCCAAGATTCCTCAGTGTTGCGGGCTGAAAACTGTTCCCCTGCCCCGGCTAAATTTTTATGTTCAAGTCCTAACTTCCCCCTCCACCCCACCGCCGCGACCTGAAAATGTGAAATTATTTGGAAATAGGTTGTTACAGAGGTAATTAAAGATGAGATCATCCTGGGTGGCCCTGGATCCAATATGACTGGTGCGCTTATAAAAAGGGGGAAAGTCGGGCGCAAACACACAGGGAGAAGCCCACGTGAGGATGAAGGCAGACATCTACAAGCCAAGGAACACCAGATTGCCAGCAAAGCACCAGAAGAGGCCTGGGACAGATTCTCCACCATCGTCCTCAGAAAGAACCAACTCTGCCAATACATTGATCTCAGACTTCTGCCTCAGAACTGCGAGGGGACAGATTTTAGTTTTGCCCATGCAGTCTGTGGGACTTTGTGATGATAGCCCTAGGAATGAATACACTCAGAATCTCTCTTTATGGACCTCAGGTTTGGAGTGCTGTGATAATCAAACCCATTCACAATCGTTCTCCTCAACCAGCAGACAAAAGTCTGTTTAAACTTTTCCCTCCAAGTCTGAATTTCACTCTTTCTTTCATGCCTTCAGCTACTCTCATGTGTTTGACTAAAAACATTAAATACGGATATTTCTCTGTAAAAAAAGAAATATATGGGTTTTTAAAAAAAAGATTTTATTTACTTATATGACAGAGAGAGAGAACACAAGGAGGGGGCGTGGCTGATGGAGAAGCACGTTCCCCGCTGAGCAGGGAGCCTGATGCAGGGACTCTATCCCAGGACCCCAGGCGCATGACCCGAGCCGAAGGCAGATGCTCATCTGCCTGAGCCCCCAAAAATGTATGTTTTGTGTATCACAAACTGCCACAATAACCATCCATTGTGTAAGGACTTCTCTAGGATACACACTTGGGAATGGGGATCACTGGGCCATAAATACTGTGCTTGCTTAATTTAAGGAAATGCTAACAGATCCTCAGCTGTCCTCTGTTCTCCTGATTAGAAAACACTAATAAAGCATACCTCTACCCTTCCTTACCTAAAGAGAGAGTAACCTATAGCCTTGCTACTCTAAGTAGAAGCTCCGTGGAGGGCCAGCATCACCTGGGAACTTGTTAGAAATGCGGGATCTTGGGGCGCCTGGGTGGCTCAGTCATTAAGTGGCTGCCTTTGGCTCAGGTCATGATCCCAGGGTCCTGGGATTGAGCCCCACATTGGGCTCCCTGCTCAGCAAGAAGCCTACTTCTCCCTCTCCCATTCCCTCTGCCTGTGTTCCCTCTCTCTGTGTCTATGTCAAATCAATTTTTAAAATCTTAAAAAAAAAAAAAGAAATGCAGAATCTTGGGTTCATCCCAGACTTACTGACTGATCTAATACTAACTCAAAATACCCACTGCAGTTTGACAAGTTCTATATAATGAAGGGCGAGGGGGCTCATGTGGCAGTTCTTCTAGGGCCGCACTAACATGAGAGCCACTCAGCACATATGGCCATGTCAGCTAAAACTAATAACGATGATAAAAATGAGGGAACCTGGGGGGCTCACCAGTTAAGCATCTGCCGTCAGCTCAGGTCATGGTCCCAGGGTCCTGGGATTGACCACTGCATCAGACTCCCTGCATGGCAGGGAGTCTGCTTCTCCCTCTACCCCTCTCCCCCCAGCTTGTGGTCTTTCTCTCTCAAATGGATAGATAAAATCTTTTAAAAATGATATAAGTTGAAAAATTCAGGCCCTTGGTCGCATTTACATTACTTGGCTACGTTCACCACATTCCGAGTGCTCTGGCTACTTGTGGCTGGTGTCTACGACACTGAGTAGTGCAGGTATAGGAAGTTTCTGGCATCACAAAGAGTTCTACTGGACAGTGCTGCCTGAGGAGGTAACAGTTCTCATTGGAATCAACCAGAAGCTTTTAAAAAAACAAACTCAGTTCTTATTGAGCTATATCAGAGACAATAAAAAGTACAAATATTAAATATTCACTTCAGTGAGTATTGACAAGTTACTCAACTGAGATATAAAATATTTCCATCACTCCACAGAATTACTTTGGGCCCCTTTCTAGGGTGTTCACTCCAGGCCAGAGGCCACTACAGATTTCCATCACTACACATTCATTTTGCCTCCTCCTAGGTTTCATATAGATTCATACAGTGTGTACGCTTTTCTGTCTGGCTTGTTACATTCAGTATAATGTCTGACATTCATCCATGTTGGTGCGTGCATCAATAGTTCATTCATTTTTATTAGCACATAGTACTCCATTTGTTGAATGAATGTACTAAGGTTTGTTATCTGTTCATCTCCCAACAGACATTTGGGTTGCCTGGAGTTGTGCCATTACAAATAAAACTGAAGACTTCCTGCCCTAATTCTCTCTCCTCTCCTCCTGCAACTCCAATTATACATCTATTAGTCCTCTAGGTCACTGAGGCTCTTCTTCAGGTTTTCTCATTCTTCTTATCCTTTCTGTCCTTCACTTTGTAGAACTTCTATTAACCTGGTCCTCAAATTAACTGATCCTTTATTCTGCTGGTTCCAATTTAAACTAAATATATCCAGTGAAACTTTGTCTTCATCTACTTTTGACTTCTAGAATTTCCATGTGGTCCTTTTCTAGATTTTCTTTTTTTTTTTTTTAAGATTTTATTTATTTATTTGTCAGATAGAGAGCACGCAAGAGCGAGCACAGGCAGACAGAGAGGCAGGCAGAGGCAGAGGGAGAAGCAGGCTCACTGCTGAGCAAGGAGCCCGAAGTGGGACTCGATCCCAGGACGCTGGGATAATGACCTGAGCCAAAGGCAGCTGCTTAACCAACTGAGCCACCCAGGCGTTCCGGTCCTTTTCTAGATTTTCTGTATCTTCCCTAAAATATCACCATGACTTCCATTGTATTCATCTTTTCTCTTAAATTCCTTAACATATTTATAATGGTCATTTTAATATTCTTGTCTGCTAATTCCAAGGTCTGGATGGTCTTTGGGTCTTCTTTTTTCTCTTGGCTATGGATTATATTTTCCTGGATTTTGGAATGTCTTGAAGGTTTTAATTCCATGTTGGACACTGCGTAGAGAACAACATGTTGTTTATTTTATGTAATCTCAATACATTTAAGCCTTTTATTCCAGGAGGCAGCTAGATGAGGGCTATTTATTTAGAGTTTTCTAAGTACTGAGGCGAGCTGGGGTGGGGGGCTGTTTTAATTAGTTGAGTTTTTTCTCTGCCTTCAAATGGGATCAAGGAGGTCTCACTTCGCCCTTAAGCCATACCTCCAACTTTCTGCACGAACCCTCCTCCTGGCAAGGACTAATTTCTTTGATGTTGTCATTATTTGGATTAGAGTGGGCTGGATTGTTAGCTGTAGATGTTTTTGGTTTATCTATGCATTCAGCTCCCATGGGGCCACAAATCAGAGCACCCTGAGACCATGGCTAGCTCATCTGCTTGCTAGCCCTGTCTCTGTTGCACGTTCTGCCACTTCTCCAAAACGATTCCTAGGTATAGAGAGGAAAACTATTGGGTCAAGCAATTTATTTGTTGGGGGCTCATTGTGATTCCAAGAACTACTGACAGCCATACTGTGATTAAATGCTTGCATGATTTTTTATCTGTGCAAAGTCTCTCCATCCATGACAGGCCTGTGCCTCCAGCCACGTGCCCCCAGGTCAGGCGTTTACCCCCAGGTATAAAGGCATTCGTGGCTCTTTGCTCACTTATGATGAACTCATCACTCTCCAGTATTTAGTTCATTAAAGCTCCTTTTTGTCCACTGCTCTTCAGTAATGTTACAGGAAAGTATTAAGGTGTTTTTTCCCCCCATTTTTAACATTGCTGTATCAAGGAAGCATGGATTTTGCAGCTTTCAACATCCTAACTGGAAGAGAAACTCCACCTTGCAGATTAAAAAAAAAAAAATCCCGGTACTTGAATGCACCCCAGATCAAGTAAATCAGAATCTCTGGAAGTGAGACCCAGATGTATAAGTGTTTTCTAAGGCTCCCCAAATGAGTCCAACACGCAGCTTAGGCCAGTAACCATTGATTGTGGCTCAGAATTCTGTAACAACCTCCTTTGTGAGTTAAATAATTGATTTTGAAATCTTCTTTACACCATTTGCAATTTATGGAAGCCTTTGGACAGTCTTGTTTCTGGGACTACTTTCTTACCTATAAAGTGTTGGCTGTTGGAATATTATAATTTGCCAGTTTTCTCTGAGAATATGAGGTTACTACAACTATTATGATTGTTGTTATTATCATTATTATTGGAGAGGTCTGAGTCTGAAGGCCCATGAAGCTGGGGGATTGCTAAGGGAAGGAGACCCCCTGTTGGACCTACAAGGCTGTAATTACTCACTTTTCAACACAGGTGGAGCCACTGTTGGTGGCCCAGAACCCCAGCACAATAAAGATGATGGATGTGACCAGCAATGAGGTCCCCAGATTGACCAGGGCCATCAAGGAGGCCACCTGGATATAGTTGTCTTCTCCAGCCTTGTAGGAGGAGAAGTTGATGGTGGTGCCCATGCCCAGGCCCAAGGAATAGAGCACATGGCCTCCTGCCTGACGCCACAGGTCCAGCGAGGCCCAGGCTGAGAGCTGTGGATGGGGATGAGAGAGCGAGGGAGACATTTGGGGGTGAGCTTTGGAGTGGACCCATTGGTGAACTGGAAGAGGGATGAGCCGGGGTGAAGAGCAGAGGGATGAGGAGCAGGCTGGGGGCAGAAAGGGAGATGTCGGAGAACGAGAGTCACTGAAGGACTGGGGAGTTGGGGGAGGCACAGGATTTGGAGACCCCAGCCTTACCTCTGTGGTCACCATGCGTCTGAGGCTGGCAACTGCACCCTCCAAGAAGAGACCTCGGATGAGGAAGCAGAGGAGGATGATGCAGGGAAGGAACACCGTGAAAACCAGGATCTGGCCAGGTGGGTCAGGACAGAAATCAGAAGTCAGGAGAAGTAGGGATGGGGGGTTCAGAGGCAAGTGCTAATAGGGAACACAGGTTGGCAGGAGGAGAAATGGGGAGGAGCTGGCTTAAGGTGGTCTGGTGGAACAGGAGGGAGCTGTAGGAGGGTTGTTCTAGGGAGACAACAGTGTTGTTGCGGGGAACATCCACCAATGAGCTGCTCAGAAGTGAGGGATGAAACCCCAAGTAAAAATGGTTTTAAGTGGTAGGATGGCTGGACATCATTCACTCGTTGGCCTGGGTTTACAGTCTGTGCCTGAGTTAGGGCCGCAGCTGAGCAGAGATTTTGGGAGGAAGTAACACGGTCAATAGGAATTTTAAAGTATTTTGGGTTCTTTGGCTCTGGCCTCTCCCAGCGTGCCCCTACTAAGCCCTCAGTATAAGCTGCTTCTCTGTGAGTGGTTTCTCTCTTCACTGGGGACTGTGGAGAGATGGTGCTGTGAGCCTCCAGGGACATATAGGGTGACTGTGTGAATAGATGCGGGGGCCAGAAGCTACAGGTAAAGCTAACCAAAATGATGTGACACACACTGAAATGGATTTTCCACATAAGGAAAATATGATGCAGGTGCCAGGGGCATAGGCTGGAAGTATGGATTGGAGAAAATAAATGGGAAATTCTGGACAGGAGCCGGTGGCAATCAGCTCTTTCAGAGATTAACCTGCAGGCAGGTGCAGGATGCAAGGCTCATGGGGAGAGGCTGTGGTCTGCTCTGGAAGGTGCCCACTGCTATGCCTTGGGGGTGCGGGATGGTGAGGAGCGAGCTGGGTCAGTACAAAGTCCCATTCTGGCCAAGGGCCAGAGGGAGGCAGTTCTTTGTGAGACGACCGGTGGCTGCCACAGCCTGGGGAGGACTCAGGTCCTCAGGACTTGGGTGGCGGAGGCCGTCTTCTAGGAGTGGGGTAGGATCACGGGGAATAGAGAAGAGGGGTCAACAGGAAGGAGCTGGACAGCGTCGGGGCAGGAAGCCGGCGAATACTTGGGTTTGCGAACGTGAAAGGGTAGAGGAGTCTGCGGTCAGGGTGGCTTACCAGCACTGAAGTCTTTAGCCCTGTGATCATGATTAAGAAGAGGATGCACCAGGCTGCAAAGATGCCCAGGGTGAGCTGCAGGACGAGGACCTCGACCCCTTCCTCAATACGGCCTGAGGCACTCAGGGTGCTGTGGTACCAGAAGTACTGGTGGGACATCGTCCGAAGGCAAGAGAGGTCTGGGGAGCATACAGGCGCTTAGGCACCACCTCACTTGGTGTCTTGCCCTGCTCTTCACTCCCTCCCCTTGGGCTCTCATTCCCTGTCTCTTGCTCCTTGGTACCCTTGCCTCCCGCAGCCCTGCTGGCCTTTTCTCGCCCTCTCCTCACCAGTGACGTTGACGGTCTTCACCGGTGGGCACTGGTTCCAGGGCAGGGAGTTATCAAAGGAGTTGCCCAGGTAGGAAATGCTCCAGGTGATGATGACACTGTTATACAAGCTTATCAAGATGCACACCTAGGGGTGGACATGGTGGGCCTGAGGGACAGGATGGACAGAGACGGGGGAGCTGCACACCACAAGGGCTGAGTGGGGATGTCCCTTGGCTGGGCCCCTCATTCACCAATATGCCAGCGTATCCTATGCCGCCCAGCCAGGGGACGAGCTGCTTCCAGACCCGGATGTTGTCCACACGCAGCCAATGCCCCATGATCATCTCCATGTACAAGAGGGGAATCCCGAACAAGAAGAGCATGAAGAAGTACATCAGGATAAAGTTGCCTGAAGAAGGGAGCCAGGAGCTGTGCTCAGGCAGCCAGGAGTCCTGGCCCCCCTCCTCTTCAACCCCTAGAGTTCTCTCCTCCCCCATGACCCAGGAGTCTGGGCTCCAAGCCTTAACACTCCTTCCTGAAACTCAGCATCCAGGCCCCTGGCCTCACCTCCTCCATTCCGATGACACAGGTAGGGGAAACGCCATATGCTGCCCAGCCCAATGGAGAAGGCAACCTGCGTCAAGAT
>ML108320.1:12700-70996 GCA_003697995.1 Taxidea taxus jeffersonii
TTCTTAATTCGTTTATTCTGAGCAAAGTAGTTTTGGGTCTTGGTGGCCAGAATCTCCCTGGCTGTGAGCTTCCAGGATGGTAATGAGGAATTTCTGGGTTGTGTAGAAGTCTTTTCTTCTGATAGTTCAATGGACTCCATGACTTTCTTCTTACAGGCCACCTAACTCCTGAAGGAATCTTGGGGTCACCAAGAAGAGCAGACTTTAAGGTCTATGTCTCAGATACCAGCCTGTAAAAGTTCAGGACAGCAGGGTTTTAGAGCAAACAAAGGGCCAGAAGTTAATTCTTGGTCTTTCTCACTGGTTGAACAAATAACTTCATCTCTGAGACTCAGGTTAGTTATTTTTTTTTCCCTCATCTAACAAATAGATGAATTTCAAAATATTTAATAACTGTTACAGTGTGAGCACCAATCAGGATGAAGGCCAGCCATAACCCCTGGAGTATCAGCTTAACATCAGCCCCGTCAACCCCCAATTGACAGGATTAAAAATGACGTAACAGGAGAGCCAAGGACACAGAAAACATTCCAGCACTCAGGTTCCTTTCCTTTCTCTTTCTGGTCTACTTGGCCCAGCTAATGCACACAGGGCTCTGGGCCAGCAGTTCTCAAACCTATCACAACCACAAAACCTCAAAACACACAGACTCCTGCCTTTCAGTCTGCCAGCCTCACTCTTCCAGACTGATTCCGTAGATCTAAGGTGGGGTCTAGAGGATTGGTAGAATTCGAAAGCTTCCTTGGGGTTCCGTTTCTGGAAAAGCAACATAAAGGCTCTGTGGAACCATACCTCTGTGACCATGGCAAAGAAAGAAACATTTAAGGTCTTTGGAAATTGTCCTAAGGGCATGCAGCCAATGAAGAAACATTTATTCAAGAAAATCTGGTAAAACTCACTAAGAACAGTGAAGAGTCGGTGGCATTGGACCCGCAGCCTGCTCCCTCCTTCCTCCCTCCTGGCCTAGTGCTATGGAAACTCCACAGGGTTCCCTCTCTCCCCAGATCACACTCAGAGGCTGTGGCATTTTCCCAGAAAGGGCAGACCACCAGCATTTCGCATTTCCTTTTGGCGACATGTTGCAGGCACTAAATTTCAGGCAAGTGTGGTATAAGTAAAGGTGAGGAGCGCCCTTCCTCCACTCTGCCCTCATTTCTGGCATGACATAACTGGGAGTATGGGGGCCTTGGTCTCCCCTGACCCCGGCTCATTGGTGAGGTGGAGGTTATATGGTAAGAGGGGCAAGTCATAAGACCAGAGATTAATGCTTTACATAGCAACCTGCTCCAAAAGCACTCAGGAAGAAGCAGGCCACTGCTCCAATTGAGCTCGGAAGATCTTGTCCATGGGAGAGAAAGACAGGCCTTTGGAACACATGAGCCCAGAAATGTTTCCCAGAAGAACTAACTATTTGACGCAGAATCTGAGGAAGTTGAAGCCTAAGGTCACTCAAAATCAGTGGAGGTTTTGGTGGTAGCAACTGAGAGGAGGCTGGTAACTTCATGAAACATAAGGTAAATGGTTATATAGGAGACAGAACTAAGAAAAGAGACAGGTAAGAAGATCCCTTCTGGGGTCAGAACAAACTTCAAACGTTGAGTTCAAAAACTACTCCTAGAAAGTAGACTGAATTTAATTGCATTAGATTGTGGAACAATTTGTGCATGAGACCACTGTCAAAAACAACAGAGCAATTGGCTGGAAATTCATGAGTCCTAAAAATGAAGACACAATAAAGACAAAGAGTTTTGTCATCAGAAGCCCTGTGGCACAGGAAATACTACAGTGGATTCCTCTGTAAGAGGGGACATTGTCCTAGATGGAAGGTTAGACATGCAGAAAGGAATCGACAGTAATGAAAACATAAGTCTGTGGATAAAATGGAGACGGCACAGGAACACGAACCGTAACATCTTACTTGGTTTTAATTAAGTAAAGAATAAGAATTACATGACATCAAAGATTCAGAGGGAGGCAAATGGAATAGAATTACAGGTACTTTATGTTTTCCAGGAAGAGGATAAAAGTACTGCAAGTGGGGATGCAAGCCCCCGCTGACCCCACAACCTAGACATAGGGCTCCAAAGGGCTTCCGACCAGAGTCACAGGGCCCTTAGCTACTGTTAAAGGAACTTGTGAAATTGCCTCAGGAAATACCATCAAGTTGCCTCTTGAAAAGTCTGTGGGATGCTGTTCTGCCCGAGATAACAAATCTCGAGGGTGGTGCTTGCGAGACAACACAATAATTTGTTAATAATTAGCAGTAACCACAGGATGTACAACTTCTGTCTTTGTACTCTAGAGATGGTGTCACTAATGCAGTCTGCCCAGAGTGGTTTCCAGTTCCGGGGCCCTAAAGCAGAGCAACCGCTGCTCAACAGCTACACTGAAACCAGAGAGGAACATGTCAGAAGGGATGGGATAGTCAAGGAAGGGAGTAGAGGGGCGCCTGGGTGGCTCAGTCAGTTAAGCATCTGCCTTCGGCTCAGGTCATGATCCCTGGGGTCCTGGGATTAAGCCCCAAATCAGGCTCCCTGCTCAGCAGAAAGCTTGCTTCTCCCTCTCCCTCCTGCTCTGCCTACTTGTGCTCTCTCTCAATCTCTCTGTCAAATAAATAGATAAAATCTTTAAAAAAGGGGGGGGGACACCTGGGTGGCTCAGTTGGTTAAGTGGCCGCCTTCGGCTCAGGTCATGATCCCAGCATCCTGGGATCGACGAGTCCCACATCAGGCTCCTTGCTCAGCAGGGAGCCTGCTTCTCCCTCTGCCTCTGTCTGCCTGTGCTCGCTCCTGCTCTCTCTCTGACAAATAAATAAATAAAATCTTTTAAAAAAATCTTAAAAAAAAAAAGAAAGGGAATAGAGCTGACTCAATCTTTAATTAATCATCATGATCCAAGACCCTGGGACCCATACCCTGAATTTTCATGCTTTAAAAACCCCTGCTTGCAATGACATGAGATAAAGGGCTAGTATCTGAAATCTATAAAGAACTTACCAAACTCAACACCCAAAGAATAATCCAATCAAGAAATGGGCAGAAGATATGAACAGACATTTCTGCAAGGATGACAGTCAGATGGCCAACAGACACATGAAAAGTGCTCCGCATCACTCGGCATCAGAGAAATACAAATCAAAACCACAATGAGATACCACCTCACACCAGTCAGAATGGCTAAAATTAACAAGTCAGGAATCGACAGATGCTGGCGAGGATGCAGAGAAAGGGGAACCCTCCTGCACTGTTGGTGGGAAGGCAAGCTGGTGCAGCCACTCTGGAAAACAGCATGGAGGTTCCTCGGAAAGTTGAAAATAGAGCTACCCCACGACCCAGCCACTGCATTACTGAGTATTTATCCTGAAGATACAAATGTAGTGATCTAAAGGGGCACATGGACCCCAATGTCCATAGCAGCAATGTCCACAAGAGCCAAACTATGGAAAGAACCTAGAAGTTCATCAACAGGTGAATGGATAAAGAAGATGTGGTATATATACACAATGGAATACTATGCAGCCATCAACCCCCCCCAAATCTTGCCATTTGCAACAAAATGGATGGAACTAGAGGCCATTATGCTAAGTGAAATAAGCCAATCAGAGAAAGATAATTATCGTAGATCTCACTGATATGAGGAATTTGAGAAACAAGACAGGATCAGAGGAGAAGGGAGGGAAAACTGAAACAAGACAAGACCAGAGAGGGAGACAAACCATAAGAGACTCTTAATTTTAGGAACAAACTGAGGGTTCCTGGAGGGGAGGGGTTTGGAGGGACGGGGTGGCTGGGTGGTGGACACTGGGGAGGGTATGTGCTATGGTGAACGTTGTGAATTGTGTAAGATGAATTACAGACCTGTATCCCTGAAACAAGTAATACAGTATATGTTAATTAAAAACAAAAAACCTGCTTGCAAGCTGTTGGGAAGTTTGGGACTTTTCACCATTAGCTCCTGGTTCTCCTGGGTGGCACCACACCAGTAAATCTTGGTGCCAGTTTTTATTGGCTTGTTTAGCATCAGGTGGATAAACTCTCATTTGGTTCGCTTACAGTACCAGTAAACATTATCTGATAAAATGTATGCATAATTATTATCTAGGGGAACCCTTAAAAGAATAACAAAAATGTCGGGATGCCTCGATGGCTCAGTGGGTTAAGCCTCTGCCTTCAGCTGGGGTCATGATCTCAGGGTCCTGGGATCGAGTCCTGCATTGGGCTCTCTGCTCAGCAGGGAGCCTGCTTCCCTCCCTCTCTCTCTGCCTGCCTCTCTGCCTACTTGTGATCTCTGTCAAATAAATAATAAGTAAAATCTTTTTAAAAATTAAAAAAAAATGTAAGTTTTGGAATAGTTAAAAGTAAAGAACATGAAAAATAGTATTCCATAAAAACTCTACCCAAAAGAAAGCTTGTATAGCTTTACTAATATATTAATATATAGTTTTTACACATTAAATTATAATATTAATGTTTACATATAATTAATATTTATAAATATATCAACATGTATTTAATATTTAAGGTAAAGTTTCCAGACATAAAGAGGGAAATTTAACAATGATAAAAAAGTTCCATTTGCTGGGAAGACATGAATTCTAAAATGTTATGCACTTCCTAATATGATCTCCTCATCTCCTCCTCCTCAAAATGTAGGAAACTGATAGAACCTACTTATCTTAGGCATAACATATAAAAAGTAAAAATTCACTTAGGATATGGAAGATCTGAACAACTTAGTACATCTGACCTAATGAATATATATGGATATGCACACACACACACATAACTATATTCAGTAACTGCAGAATACATATTTTTTAAGAACAGGCTAAACATGGGCACCTACATGGCTCAGCTGGGTAAGTGCTGCCTTCAGCTCAGGTCGTGATCCTGGGTCCTGGGATCAAGCCCTGCATTAGGTTTCCTGCTCAGTGGGGAGTCTGCTTCTCCCTCTCCCACTACCCCTCGCTCCTGCTTGTGTGCTCTCTCAAATAAGCAAAATCTTAAAAAAAAAAAAAGAATATGCTAAACAATTACAGAAAAATCAACCATATTTTCCATAAAACAAATCTCAACAATTTCAAAAAATCAGTCGCACAGAGTATACTTCTGACCACATGTAATTAAGCTAGAAATTTACAGCAAAAATTAGTTTTAAAGTTCCTGTTTGGATATTATGAACCACATTTCAAAATAACCAATGGTTAAAGAACTTATTATAATGGCCATCAGAAAAGATTTTGAACAGGATGATAATGAAAATACTACATATCAAAACATGGGGTTACCTCGCTGGCTCAGTGGATGGAGTGAGCAACTCTTGATCTGGTAGAGATCTAGTAGAGATTGCTAAAAATAAATAAATAAACAAACTTTAAAAAAATGGGATGCAACTAAAGTCATATATTAGAAATTTTAAAAATATTAAAATTAGTAAGCAGAGACTCCACCCCTGGAGATTAGAAAATAATAGCAAAATATACCCAAAAATGAAGAAGGCAGGAAATAATAAAGTTAACAGGAGAAATTAACAAGACGGAGGACAACATACAACAGAGAAGATCAACAAAATCAAAGGTTGGTTCTTTATTTTTTTAAGATTCAATTTATTTGAGAGAGGGTATATGAGCAGGGGGAGGGGCAGAGGGAGAGGAAGAGAATCTCAAGCAGACTCGGTGCTGAGCACAAAGCCCGATGTGGAGATTGATCCCACAACCCATGAGATCATGACCTGAACTGAAACCGAGTCAGAGGCTTAACTGACTGAACCACCTAGGGACCCCAAAGGTTGGTTCTTTGTGTCTTTAAGACAAATAAATTTGAGGGGCGCCTGGGTGGCTCAGTGGGTTAAGCCTCTGCCTTCGGCTCAGGTCATGATCCCAGGGTCCTGGGATCGAGCCCCACATCGGGCTCTCTGCTCAGCAGGGAGCCTGCTTCCTCCTTTCTCTCTCCTCCCTCTCTGCCTACTTGTGACCTATCTGTCAAATAAATAAGTAAATAAATAAATCTTTAAAAAAAAGACAAATAAATTTGATAAAAATCTCTAATAGGGGACGCCTGGGTGGCTCAGTGGGTTAAGCCTCTGCCTTCGGCTCAGGTCATGATCTCAGGGTCCTGGGATCGAGTCCCACATCGGGTTCTCTGCTCAGCGGGGAGCCTGCTTCCCCAACCCCTCTCTCTGCCTGCCTCTCTGCCTACTTGTGATCTCTCGATCTCTCTCTGTGTCAAATAAACAAGTAAAATCCTAAAAATAAAATAAAATAAAAATCTCTAATAGGACTTGCCAAAAAATAAAGAGAGAAAGCACAAACAACCATTGTTGGAATAAAAAAGCATCATCATTGTAAGTCCTGTAGTTATTCAAAACATAATCAAACACTACAATAAAGAATTCTACGCCTGTAAGTTTTGGGAAAAATAATACTTAAAAATAATACTTATGCAAGAAGAAATAGAAATTCTGAACTGTTCTATAGATTTTATTTTAAAAATTTTTATTTAAAAAAATATTTAGTTATTGGGGCACCTGGGTGGCTCAGTGGGTTAATGCCTCTGCCTTTGCCTCAGGTCATGATCCCAGAGTCCTGGGATCGAGCCCCACATTGGGCTCTCTGCTCAGCCGAAAGCCTGCTTCCCTTCCTTTCTCTGCCTACTTGTGATCTCTCTCTGTCAAATAAGTAAATAAAATCTTTTTTTTAAATATTTTCTTTTTTTTTTTAAGATTTTATTTATTTATTTGAGAGAGAGAGAGAGCATGAGAGGAGAGAAGTCAGCGGGAGAAGCAGACTCCCTGCCGAGCAGGGAGCCCGATGTGGGACTCGATCCCAGGACTCCAGGATCATGACCTGAGCCGAAGACAGTCGCTTAACCAACTGAGCCACCCAGGTGCCCAAGTAAATAAAATCTTAAAAAAATATTTAGTTATTTAAGAAATCTCTCTGCCTAACATGGGGCTCAAACTCACTACCCTGGGATCAAGAGTTGCATGGTCCTAGGACTGAGCCAGCCAGCTGCTCCTGTTTATAAATTTTTAATAAACTACTTCTGTAATTAGTTACTTTCCTCCAAAGGAAATTTCAGGAGCAAATGATTTCACTCATGAATTGTACTAAACATTTAAGAAATAAATACTACTAATCTTGCATAAAACCTTCCAGAATAGAAAAAGTGGTGAGACCAGCACGACCTTAATACCAAAATCTAGCCAAGGGAATAATGAAAAAGAAAATCACATATCAGCGTCAATCATGAACACTGATGCAAATGTCTCAAAATACTGGCAAGTCAAATCCACCAATGTATAAAGACAATTTTACATCCCAACTGTGTCGAGCTTATTCCAGTAATATGGGCAGGGGGTTTAGAAGTAAAAAATTAATCAATGATAACATAATATAGGATAAAAATAATACAATCATTCAACATTTGTAGAAATATTTTACAAAACCCAGTAATAATCATTTATTAAAAAAAAAAAAACTTGAGGAAGCTAGGATTAGAAAGGAACATCCTTAATTTCATAGAGGTGATTTACCAAAAAAGCTTACAGCACACACTGTACTTAAGGATAAAATGTTAAAGGCTTTCCCTTGGAGTTTGGGAATAAGACAAGGATGCCTACTCCAGTCCCTTCTAGTCTAACTGAATTTAAAGTTTAGGCTGATTGGGTGCCTGGGGGGCTCAGTTGTTAAGCCTGCCTTCGGCTCAGGTCATGAGCCCAGGATTCTGGGATTGAGCCTCCCGTCTTGTCGGGACTCCATGCTCAGCGGGAAGGCCGCTTCTCCCTCTCCCACTCCCGCTGCTTGTGTTCCCTCTCTCTGTGTGTGTCTCTCTCTGTCAAATAAATAAAATCTTAAAAAAAAATAAAGTATGGGGCGCCTGGGTGGCTCAGTGGGTTGGGCCTCTGCCTTCGGCTCTGGTCATGATCCCAGGGTCCTGGGATCAAGCCCCGCATCGGGCTCTCTGCTCAGCAGGGAGCCTGCTTTCCCCCCTCTCTCTGGCTGCCTCTCTGCTTGTGATTTTTCTGTCAAATAAATAAATAAAATCTTTAAAAAAAATAAAGTTTAGGTCGATTGATAGCATTCGTGGTTCCAAGTCCTCAGTTTTTGTCCTATACCCAGCCCCTTTGCAATGTGATTCTGCAGTTCCTCTCACTCATGAGGCTATCATCTACTTTCCTACCCCTTGAATCGGGGTTGCTGTGCCTATTCAGAGCCTAGTCTGCAAAAGACATTCCTTGCTGCTGCCTGCTCTCTTACACTTTTGCTAACCCCATGAGGCTAATTTGCTGGAAAACAAGACACGTAAATCCGAGCTGAGCTGAATCACTCCAGTGGTCCCAGCACAAGCTAGCCTAGATCAGTCAACAGGCAGCCAACAACCTCACATATTAGCTGAGCAGAGCCTAATGGCGCTTTGAGGTATAATAATGACTCATGAGGTATAAAAATAAATTCCTGTTGTTTTAAGTCACTGGATTTTGAGGTGGCTTGTAATGCAGCATTTTGGTGGCAACAGATAATTGGTACAAGGGCCTAGCAAGTGCAATAAGATTTTTTCAAGTGTAAAGTTTGGAAGATAAGAATTTAAAATGTCATTATTTACAGATACAATTGTGTATGTAAAAATAAAACAGAATCTCTAAATACATTTTTAGGACTAATAAGTAAGCTTAGCAAGGTGGCTGGTACCAGAGTTAATGGAACAGAATTAATAACATTTCTAGATACTAGCAAGAAAAAAATAGGTAATGAAAAAAATTTAAGGTAACATTTATAATAACATTAAGATATTTCAAGTGCTTAGGAATAAATCTAACAACAGAAAGATGAGACTTCTATACCAAAATCTATAAAGGATTATTACAGAGAAGTAAAAGTGTTTTGTTTTAAGAGAAGTAAAAGTTTTAAATAAATGGAGAGATATTTCATGTCAACCTAGAGTACTGTGAAAATGACAGTGTTAAGTAATTAGGATGGGCAACTGTATTTTCATATGAAAACAATGAAATCTGATCATTATCTCACATTGTACAAAAATTAATTCATGAGATTTAAAGAAGAAAGGCATATTCATTAAGCTTCTAAAGAGGTTAATAGGAGGGAGTATCTTCATGATTTGCAGGTTAGGAAAGATTTCAGAAACAGGACTTAGAAAACACTAACCATAAATGAAACAACAGGTAAACTTTAGAATTCAGAACATCTGTTCATCAAGAGGCAGCATTAAAAATGTCAAAAGCTGGGTGCCTAGGTGGCTCAGTGGGTTAAAGCCTCTGCCTTTGGCTCAGGTCATGATCCTGGCGTCCTGGGATGGAGCCCCGCATAGGGCTCTGTGCTCAGCAGGAAGCCTGCTTCCTCCTCTCTCTTTCTCTCTCTCTCTGCCTGCCTCTCTGCCTAGTTGTGATCTCTGTCTGCCAAATAAATAAATAAGATCTTAAAAAAAAAAATGTCAAAAGCCACAGAGTAGAAAAAATTTGCCACACGTATAGCTGATAGAGGGTGTGTATTTTTTCAAATCCAGAATCTATAAAAAGCTCCTACAAATTAGTAAGAAAAGTATAAATAACCCAGTAGAAAAATGCTCAGGAAATGTAAAGTGCAAAAAAGTGGTTCTTTCAGCAAAGTGGTTCTCCAAATGGCCAGTGAACATCTGAAAGTTCGAGCTATTTAAACAGAAGAGAGGGGCACCTGGGTGGCTCAGTGGGTTAAAGCCTCTGCCTTTGGCTCAGGTCATGATCCCAAGATCCTGGGATTGAGCCCACATCCCGCTCTCTGCTCAGCAGGGAGCCTGCTTCCTCCTCTCTCTCTGCCTGCTTGTGATCTCTGTCTGTCAAATAAATAATTAAGATCTTAAAAAAAATAAATAAACAGAAGAGAAATGGTGATTAAAACTGCACTGAGGGGTCACTCTTCCATGCCAGTCAGGCTGGCTAGAACGAAAAGGCCAAGAACACCAAATATTGACAAGAATGAGGAGCCATGGGGACTATTACACGCAGCTGGTAGGGATGGAAACTGACAAAGCCATTTTTCTGAGAGATGGGCTGGCCATTTTCTATTAAGATTGAAGGTATACCTATCCCACCAACAGCAATTTCAGTCCCAGGCATAATTGCAACTAAACTGTGTGTGCATGTGCAGCAAAGTACACATATGGGAATTTCCTTAACAGCACTGTCTACAACAACCCCAAAAAGAAACTATCAGGAAGTTCAAATACACACACCACACACACGCAGTGATACAATCAGTACGAAAGAATACTACACAGCAGGGCACCTGGGTGGCTCAGTGGGTTAAAGCCTCTGCCTTCAGCTCGGGTCATGATCCCAGGGTCCTGGGATTGAGCCCTACATCTGCCTCTCTGCTCGGCAGGAAGCCTGCTTCCCCTCCTCTCTCTGCCTGCCTCTCTGCTTACTTGTGACCTCTGTCTGTCAAATAAATAAATAAAATCTTAAAAATAAATAAATAAAAATTAAAAAAGAATACTACACAGCAAAGGAAAAAAAATGAGCTACAACTACACTTAACAACATGGATGAATCCCCAAAACTTAACATTCAGCCAAAGAAGATATATCCTAAAGAATATGTGTCATAGGATTCTGTTTATATCAAAATCCAAAAAAAAAGGCAAAACTAAAGCATTTAGGGTCACACATGGAGGAGGTAAAACCATAAATAAAAACAAAGAATGGGGGTGCCTGGGTGGCTCAGTAGGTTAAAGCCTCTGTCTTTGGCTCAGGTCATGATCCCAGGGTCCTGGGATGGAGCCTGCTTCCTCCTCTCTCTCTGCCTGCCTCTCTGCCTACTTGTGATCTCTGTCTGTCATATAAATAAATAAAATCTTTAAAAAAAAACCCCACGAAGAATGGACAACTTCAAGTGTCAAGAGTGGGGATTCCCACCTGAGGGGCAGGAGGGGCTGGTGTTGGGGAGAGCTGATGCTCTTTTTTCTGATTAGGATAGTTGGGATATTTGCTTTATAATAAGTCATTGAGTAGAGCATTTCAGTTTTATATACTTTTGTGAATACGTATAATATTTTATAATAAAAAAGAAAGGTATATAGGTATGCAAGAACATAATAAAGTCTCCAAACCTAGCTGTAGGTGAAAAGTCACAGAATCTCAAATGTATGATACCATTTCTATCAGGTAAAAAAAATCCATATAAAGAAAATGACACATTCTAAGTATTCATACATATGAAGGCGAATGCATAGAGAACTCTTTCTGGGTTTTCTTTCTCACATAACACCCCCCCTTCTGCCCCTTCCCATCCTCCCTCACCCAGATTACTTTTGCTCATCACTGGTCTCTCCTCTCAGATCTCACCTCCTCCAGGAAGACAACCTTGATCACCTTTCCCACTTTCCTGCTGCGCTGCCCACTATGTAGTTGGGACTCCCCGGGGTGTCTCGTCGAGGTTTTAAATACACCTCATACGTAAAGACACCCTTTTGCATTTCTAGTCCAATGCCCCCAGTAGCCCCTTCTGGGAATGTCCTGATTAAAGTGCTTCCAGATGGGGCCTGGGTGGCTCAGTGGGTTAAAGCCTCTGCCTTCAGCTCAGGTCATGATCCCAGGGTCCTGGGATCGAGACCCAAATCGGGCTCTCTGCTCGGCAGGGAGCCTGCTTCCCCCTCTTTCTCTGCCTGCCTTTCTGCCTACTTGTGATCTCTGTCAAAATAATAAATAAAATCTTTAAAATGCTTCCACGAACCCCAGGCTTTTTCTCTCACTAGAATAGCATTTCTTTGTCAGGTACCCAGTTTCCAATTATGGGTTGGGAAATGTGTGGCCCCTCTCACAGCCCACTGCCCAGACTCCAGCCAGAGGGGCAGTCAGTTACCCTGCCCTGCAAATGCCTTTCAGCTCTTGTGTGGGCAGTACTGGCACCAGCATCAGTTTCTGTACCAAAGCAGCACACGCGGCAGCTCAGTTCAGCCTGGTGACTGGAGAAGATGGCTCAGGGTTGACGCTATTTGCAAGGTAGGCCATGTGGCCTCCTTAAGTTTTGAGGTTTTAGTTGCAAACCCAGGTGCAAAATTTACGCAATCTTAAAAAGACACCATGGTTTAAAATGCTTGCTGTCTTTAGTCTTTCTTTTCTTCTTTTTGCTGGGATTCCCTTTAGGTTTTGGAAGGAGGCACAGCCAAGTCTATAAATTGGGTATTACCATAGTATACGTATATATGAGTATTTTACACACATGTATTTCTTACAAACTGGATATTACTAATATATATTATGTACTGGAAAATGTTAGATATATATATGTGTGTGTATATATAAATAGATACTCAGTGAACATATGTTTAGGTATTACTCACAAGTTGCAGATAATATTGGAGATTATATATAATCTCCAATACATCAAGAGTGTTTTCCTATGTGATATTCTTTTTTTTTTTTTTTAAGATTTTATTTATTTATTTATTTGACAGACAGAGAGACCACAAGCAGGCAGAGAGACAGGCAGAGAGAGAGGGGGAAGCAGGCTCCCTGCTGAGCAGAGAGCCCGATGCGGGGCTCGATCTCAGGACCCTGGGACCATGACCTGAGCTGAAGGCAGAGGCTTAACCCACTGAGCCACCCAGGCACCCCCTATGTGATATTCTTGAAAAATATGATCTTTAATGGGTACTTAACAGCCCAGCATCACTGTATAAACCCAACCAAGTCTATCATTTGCTCAGATCTTCCTGAGGGGACTCAGCCCTGTCTAGCTTCACACCCATGGCCCTTCCTCAAGGGTGGCTCCTTCCTGCTCTTCGAAGTCCCACCCCACCTGCAGCTGTGGTCATTCCCTTGTCACCCTATCAAGGCTTTGTACCTGCAACTCACGCTACTGCCAATGCACCTTCTGCCTCCACCCCCCAGAAATGTCAGCCCAGGGAACACCACTTGCCTGGGATTAATTGTCACCAGTCCAGCCACGCCTGGATACGCACACCCAGTCTTTCTCGGCTTCTGGGCCTCCTGCACTCTCTACTCTCTGCTGGGATCTCAGAGCATCAAAGGAGCAACAACCTGTTTGAAGACCAGCCCCAAAACTCTTTGATCCAGATGGAAGAGTCCCAGGAGTCCACACCGGAGCCAGTCAGTGAAGGATGCACCTACAGCATCCCAACCCCACAAACCAGCCCAGGTGACCTGCTGGGGAAAGTTGGTGTCTCCAGGGCGGGCCCATCAGCCACCTACATAAGGAGAGAGAAAGGGGGAAGAGAGGGGAGTTGGGATGGGGAGTGAGGAAGGGGCAAGGTGTGCCACCAGACTTTGGTTATACCAGCTGGTGTTTATTACCCTGCCCCTTGGCGTCAGGAGTCCAACCGGCCCCTTCCAGACTCAGGGCATCCTGGATTCCTAAATTCCTGGAGAGAAAGGGAGATGGGAGGGGAGGCTCAGTGGTCTAAGTCCAAAGGTGGGGGTGGGTGGCTGGGGGTAACAGATGCCTGGCTCCCTGAGAGATCAGGAGCTGGGGGCAGGGATCACTGCACCCCCCGCTTTACCCGCCACTGACGCGCGAGTCTGGAGAAGACCGGTCGCTTCTGCGGGAGTGGTGGGGGGGGGGGGAGAGTGGCCCGTGCACGCGAGGGTCCGAGGGTCTGTGGGAACCACCGCTATTGGAGCCAGAGGAGATTTTAATATTTCGCTGCAGCCAGAAGGTGATTTAGGCAATTCACCCAGGAGATGCTCACACCCCGGCCCAGCCCCTAGGCGTGCGTACGTTGATCCATTCGTCTGGGCTCCGGATCCACAGCCCATAGACTACTGCCGGCGTCCTGGCCCCATCTTCTGCAGGATGCCATCTGCTCCGAGGTTCCGAAGGTCAGAAACCCGTCCATCTGCGTCCTTAAGTGTGAAGCAAGCACCGTTCTGTTTTCCCACCCCAGCCCCATCCCTTACTCCTTGGAGCGTCTTCTCTCCAAATTTATTCTTCCGGGAAGATCTTCTCTTCCGGGAAGATGCCGGGCTACCTGCCAGATTCGGTGGGCTGAGTGAGGTCACTTGTTGTCAAGCAGATTTAGTCTGGCTCGTAGACTTCATGGTTAACACATTTTGTGGACTGAAGGAAGGGGAGAGCCTAGCTGGATAGGAACCCAGGGGGCCTGTTTCAGAGTTCATGCTCTTAGTCACTGTGCTATTCAGCACAGAGATTCAACGCGGCATAAAGCTCCAGTATCTAAAAGGGTGGTTCTGGAGCGGACTTGTAAGTAAATTAATGGCAAAGAATACAAAGTCCAGAGGACCTGGCTACTGATGGAAATCAGGATGTGACAAAGTGGGATTTCAAACTGACGGACACAACAGGAATTATTCAGTGATTGGGTTGAAACCGTTGGCCTCTGGGACAGATTATGCTCCTTACATCATAATACATTTCAGATGGGCCAAGGATCATGGTGTAAAAAATGAAAGCATCATTCAGCAGGAATAAAGATGGGTGAACATTTCTATAATCTTGGCACAGGGAAGGGCTTTCAAAGAATAGCATAAAAACAAGAATCCATAGAAGAAAAGTTTGATTAAGTTCAACTATATAGAAACAAAATCTCTGCAGGGCAAAATTATAAGAAAATAAAATAAGTTAAAAGGCATCAAACTCATAAAAAGTCATTTATAACAAAGAGCTTAATTTCCCTAATAGGCCAAGAATTTTTTAAATTCCACAAAAGGATCAACAACCCAATCGACAAATGGGCATGCAAAATGAAGAGACAGTTCAAAAATAAAATACAGACTATTTTATGATCCAGAAACCCACCTCTGGGCATATATCAGAAGGAATGAAATCATTCTCTCAAAGAGATGCCCGTAATCCTATGGTCACTGCTGCATTATTTGCAATAGCCAAGATATGGAGACAACCTAAGGGTGCACCTATGGATGAATGAAGAAAGAAAATGTTTTATGTAGACTAATGGATTATTATTCAGCCAAGAGAAAGAAGGAAATCCTGCCATTTGTGATAATACGGATGGACCCTGAGGGCACTATGCTAAGTAAAATAATTCAGAGAAAGATAAATACTGTATGATCTCACATGTGGAATCTAAGCAAGTTTATCTCACAGACATCCAGTGGAATGGGGGTTACCAGGTGCTAGGGAGTAGAGGAAATCGGCTTGAAAGCTGCTAGGAGAAGAGATCTTAAATGTCCTCACCACATAAAAAAAGGTAATTATGTGAAGGGATGAAAAGTATAAACTAACCCTATTATGGTAATCATTTTGCAGCGGATCGGTGTATCTAATCACACACACATTACACACTTTAAACTGACATGTTATATGCCAATTATACCTCCGTAAAGCTGAAGAAATAAAGTACTGGCATATGAACAACAGTGGGCCCCAAAGTAAAGAGAAAATATAGAGGCAAGAGGCAATAAGCAAACTAGTACTAGAAATTAACATCCTCCTAAAGAAAAATCCATTTTTACAAATTTAAAGGCTTCACTGGGTCCTGGGCAGGTTTGATGAGAAAAAAATATGTCTGGGCATATCCTGGTGAAATCTGTAAACTCCAGAAATTAAGAGAAAAATCTGATAGGCTTCTAGACAGAAAAAACAAATTACAAAGGAAAAAGGATCACATTGGCATTGGCCTTCTCAGCTTTATCAGCAGAAGGCCGGAGAGTATGAGACAAAATCTACAGAGATAATAAAAGAAACTGCAACCCAAGGAACCTTTCCCCAGCCAAGATATCATGAACTCTCAGGGTGGGGGGGGGGGATCTGTTTTTTAACAGGCTCTCTTGATGATTCTTAGGCATACTAAAGTTTGAGAACCATTGGCTTAAATCACAGAAGATGGAGAGCTCCTCATTGTACTTTATGAAGTAAAATATCACTTTAATACCAAAATCTAGAAGACGACAGTAGAGGAAAAACCATCTGTAACAACGAGATGAACAAACTAAACAAACTTTAGCAAACGGAACCCAGCAAGTTATGGAAAGGAGGATACATCATGACTAAGAAGGACTGGTTCCACAGCATCAGTTCAATAGGAAAGAAAAAAACATCAACAAGATGAAAATGCACTTGGCAAAATTCAGCAGCTCTATGAATATACTAAAAAATACCAAACGGTAAGCTGCAAAGAGGTGGCATTGTGCAAAAAAAAATAGGTGAACTGTATGGCATATGGATTGTATCTCAATAAAGCTATTGTAAAAGAAAATTTTAGGTCTCTGAGCAAAAGGAAGCTTGGCAGGCAGAGGTAGAAAGCCGAGGGAAATAACGACTGGATTTTGGGTAATCTATGGAGAGAGGGCAGACAAGGGAGATGGGAGCGTCCAACTCCTAATTCACTGTACTGCTGAGAGGGGAAAGCCAGGAGGAGGAGCAGTGGGCAAGACAAGAAAGGAGGGAAACCCAATGGGTATCAGCAAGTGGAAGCACATCCTCCAAGTGAGCAGAAATTTTGAACTCCTCCGTAATTAATCTCTTCTTACCAGCAAGAGTGAGGAAATCCAGATAAAATTGCCCCTTGTGCCACAGTTGTTTTTTTTTTAAGATTTTATTTATTTATTTGACACAGAGGGAGAGAGATCATACGTAGGCAGAGAGAGGGGGAAGCAGGCCCCCTGCCAAGCAGAGAGCCCGATGCGGGGCTTGATCCCAGGACCCTAAGACCATGACCTGAGCCGAAGGCAGAGGCTTAACCCACTGAACTACCGCAGCGCCTCCCACAGGTCTTTCCTGATGAACCACCCCAAACTTCCAATTTCACCCACCGCCCCAAGGAAACCCACTCGGATTATCAGGCAATCAGAAACCCCAGATCTCCAGGCAGGAGCTACCACTTCTTTATGTTTATTCAAAAATTTCGAGGTTTAAAGTTCTCCATTCAATTCTCTTACTTTTTGGAATCTCTGCTGCATTTGTAAAAACCAGATTTTTGTTTTGTTTTAAGATTTTATTTATTTATTTGTTAGAGAGAGAGAGTGAGCGAGCACAGGCAGACAGAGTGGCAGGCAGAGGCAGAGGGAGAGGGAGAAGCGGGCTCCCTGCCAAGCAAGGAGCCCGATGTGGGACTCGATCCCATGACTCTGGGGTCGTGACCTGAGCCGAAGGCAGTTGCTCAACCAACTGAGCCACCCAGGCGTCCCAGATTTTTGTTTTTTTGAGACTCAGCTTTTGAGTTTGTCCATTCTGTTTTCTTTTGACACACACTGGGCATGTCGGTGCTGAAACCTGGGAATGAAGATTCTATTTTCTGTATTAGTAATTTCTGCTGCTTATTTTCTTCCTTTTACTTTATATTTATTGGTCTTTTTCTACCTTCTTAAATTGGATGTTTTAGCTAATCAATTTTCAGCCTTCTTTTCTAATAATTTAAAATTAATTTACCAATTTAGTGCATCTGCTTCTCCCACCAAGACTCACACAATGCAGATTTCTCCTAAATGGAAAATAGGTTTGGATATAGGACAGGCCAAACATACACACACACACTTACCAAATTAGCTCCCTCCCATCATTTTGATAAGCAGTTCTTATCGCTTACTTTTATGTATTTTATGTACTAATTTCTATTATGATGTAGTCCCTTACCCATGAATTTTTTTAAAAGAGATTTTGCTGTTTTGTTTTTAAGATTTTATTTATTCATTTGAGAGAGAGATAGTATGGGAGGGAGGGGTAGAAGGAGAAGTAGAAGCAGACTCCCCACTGAGCAGGGAGCCCTGAGATCATGACCCCAGCTAGGGGCAGATTTTTTTTTTTAAGATTTTATTTATTTATTTGGCAGACAGAGATCACAAGTAGGCAGAGAGGCAGGCAGAGAGAGGAGGAAGCAGGCTCCCAGCTGAGCAGAGAGCCCGATGCGGGGCTCAATCCCAAGACCTGGGATCATGACCTGAGCCGAAGGCAGAGGCTTTAACCCACTGAGCCACCCAGGCGCCCCTAGGGGCAGATTTTTAACAGACTGAGCCACCCAGGCGCCCTGACCCATGAATTTTTTTAATGTGGTTTTTAAAATGGCTAATTATATGACTTCCTTTTGTTGTATTTTCATTGTTCGCATCTGACTTAGTTCCATGGTGGTCACAGAACATGGTCTGTATAATGATTTGGAATTTGTCAAGCTTGTGCTATGGATTACTATGTGATCAATTTTATATTCTGTGTGCTTCAGAAGATATGTATTCTCTAATTATTGAATATAGTGTTCAACATATATGTCCATTATGTCAAACTTGTTAACTGTGTTTAAATGTACATACTTGGGGCACTTGGGTGGCTCAGTCATTATGCATCTGCCTTTGGCTCAGGTCATGATCCCAAGGTCCTGGGATAGAGCCCCCGAATCAGGCTCCCTGCACAGCAGGAAGTCTGCTTTTCCCTCTCACATGACCCCCTGCTTGTGTTCCTTCTCTTGCTGCCTCTCTCCATGTCAAATAAATAGAATATGTTTTTAAAAATGTACATATTGTTTTTCTGCTAAAATTGCGTCAATTTTCAACAAAAATGCTGAATTTGTCAATTTCTCCTTACAGTTCCGTCAGTTTTATACATCTGAACCTATATTATTAGGTCCGTGCAATTTATAATCTTTGTATCCTTCTCATAATTTATAATCTTTGTATCCTTCTCATAAATGTAACCTTGTAATCTCTTTATCTCAAAAAATATTTTATTGCCATAATGATTTTGTCTTTTGGTTAGTATTTGACAGGTATGGATTCCTCCTTTCTTTTACTCTAAATATTCTTGTGTCCTAATGTTCCAGATGTGTCTCACATAAATGGCAGAGAGCTGGATTTAAAACAGTTCAATCTTCAATATTTGCCTTTTTTTAAAAAAAGATTTTATTTATTTATTTGTCAGATAGAGAGCGCATGAGCAAGCACAGGCAGAGGGAGAAGCAGGCTCACCGCTGAGCAGGGAGCCCGATGTGGGACTCGATCCCAGGACGCTGGGATCATGACCTGAGCCGAAGGCAGCTGCTTAACCGAGCCACCCAGGCGTCCCCAATATTTGCCTTTTAACTAGTATATTTAGTCCATTTATAAGTAATTGTAATACCTATTATTCGTATATATGGATTTATAATGTTTTATCTTCTTCTTGTCCAACTTTTTTTACACTTTTATATTTTGTTTCACATTCTCTTGATTTTTCTTCGATTTTTTTTTCCCTCTGCTGATCTGTGAATATAGCAGAAACCACTAGGGCTTTCTAATAACTGTTCTCTGTTCTTCCAGCCTTTTTGCTCTGGCCAGTGGAATGTGGACAGAAGTCACGTACTCCCTTTTCAGATCTGGCTTATAACTCATTCTCTTTCCCTATCCACCAGATCGCTGGCAAAAACTCTAAAATCTAGAGAAGGGAAGAGCACCAAGGTGAAAGAAGTCTTCGTTCTTCAGTGACTAAATGTAGGCACTCCCACCCTTATTCCAGCCTACACATAGAATATTCTGATGCCTGATTGTATGAAGTCACTGAGATTTTTGTACTGAAACTGTTAGAGAAGCTATTATTATTTATCATAACTAATACATAAATTATAGATTGTTTCTGGGAAGTGTTCAGCTTTTTTCTCTTTGCAAATTGCCTCTCCCTTATTCTTCCAATGATCTCTTTCCGGAGCTCCTATTACACGTATGCTGGACTTTCTCCTACTACTCTCCATGTCTCATAATCTCATATATTAGACATTTAAACATTTTAAATTCAACTATAATTAACATATGGTGTTATATTAGTTTCAGGTGTCCAATATAATGATTCAAAAATTCTACACAATGCTCATCAAGGTAGTGTAATACTGGAGCTCCTTGGTGGTACAGTCGGTTAAGCATCTGACTCTTGGTTTCAGCTCAGGTCAAGATCTCAAGGTTGTGAGAGCAGGCCTCAAGCTGGGCTCCATGCTCAGTGCAGAGTCTGCTTGAGATTCTCTATCTCTGCCTCTCCTCCAGCTCATGTTCCCTCTCTCCCAAATAAATAAAATCTTTTTTTTTTTAATAAAAATTTATTTGACAGAGAGAAATCACAAGCAGGCAGAGAGGCAGGCAGAGAGAGGAGGAAGAAGGCTCTGGCTGAGCAAAGAGCCCAATGCTGGGCTCGATCCCAGGACCCGGGGATCATGACCCGAGCCGAAGGCAGAGGCTTTAACCCACTGGGCCACCCAGGTGCCCCAAATAAGTAAAATCTTAAAAAAAAATAAAAGACAAGTATACTCTTGATCCCCTTCATGTCACCCATCACTCCACTGATCTCCCCTTAGCAACCACCAGTTTCCTATCCGTAGTTAAGTCTATTTTTTGTCTTTTGTTTGTTTGTTTGTTCATTTGTTTCTTAAATTTCACATATGGTTAATCTCATATTTTTAATACTATAGTTTGTCTGTGCTATATTATGGGTAATTTTTTGGATTTTCTCTTCCTAGCTTTATAATTGGTTGTTTGACCCATCCATTGATGTTTTTAATCTTCGTTATTTTTTTTTTCATTTCTAAGAGTTCTTTTTGGTTCCTTTATGAATACCCTGATTTCTGAGAGGGAACACAAGCAGGGGGAGTGGGAGAGGAAGAAGCAGGCTTCCAGCTAAGCAGGGAGCCCAACACCGGACTCCATCCCAGGACCCCAGGATCATGACCCAAACCAAAGGCAGACACTTAACAACTGAGCCACCCAAGCGCCCCTGTCTTTAATATATATTAAACATATTTTAGTATATATTATGCACCTGATAATTCCAGTACATTAGGTCCTTGAAGCTGTGATTCTTGCTATTTGTTGTTCCTGCTAATCCTCCCTTAGAGTACCTGTTGCCTTACGCATTTTATAATATCTTTTTCTGAGCTCATGTTCATGGAGTTCTATGAGGTTTGGTAGAGAGGTTCGGTTTCCCCCAGAGATTATATTTACTAATGACAGGTGCTGGGGGGCAAGGTGCTATCCACCAAGCACCTTTTATATTAATCTCAACTTGGGTTTTTCAGACTATGCATGTTGTGTGAATCTGAACCAAAATCCCACAAGAGAGTAGGTTTGGGTACAAATTCTCAAAAAAAAAAAAAAAAGACACTAGTTGCTTGCTATTAGAGAAAGAACCAAGACATACATTTTATTGCTATTTAAACCTTTCACAGAGAGTATAACCCTTCACGGCAATTATCTCAAAGCAATTACTAGCTTTAACACTTGCTGAATTCAAGCTTAATTAAGTTTAATTTTTGGCCTCTTAAAGATTTCCCTTAATTTCTTCAAAGCTCATCTATGCATTTAAAGAGGGTTGTTGAAATATATTTTATGGTATGTTTTAGGTGCCTTTTACTACCGTGTGTCTTGTTTGTCTCATTTTGTTGTCACCTTGCCCTAAATGAAGTATTCCCTGGGTCTTCAAACTCTGCAGCTAACCTATATTCTCTCTCATTCCCTGCCAAATATCCTTCCATCAGGCTCCTAGACCGATAGAGTAAAAATATATAATGTGTAAAGTTTTAAGTCCCTTGGTAGACTTGGTACAAGTAATCAACTATTCCAAGAATTTAAGAGATACATGAGGAAGTCAACAGTTATTAACTACTTTGCCATAATTAGTGAATCTACTGCATTTTGAGAAAACTATCTCTATCTGGTTAGGAAGGACCATGCAGAGAGGGTCTGGGATTCCAGCATTTGAATTAAACAATTAATGGAAAGCAAGAATGGGAGTTGCACATTTTTTTATGACAAAAGCAAAGTTCCACTGATGTAGTTACCAGCACCATTTTTACCTTAGTTTCAAAGGGATAAGACCTGCCACAGACCAATTCCAAGAGGAAGGCGGCCTAGAAGAAGTAGGATCAGCAGTCACCATCAACCAAATACTGGAAGTCAAAGAACACCATCATTACATGTCCGGTGAAGGCAAGTATAGGAGATGCAGAGAATGACTGCTGTGTTAACCTCCACCTGGCCAGAAAAAACTTTCCTAATCCAGGAAAACAAAATGTCTTGGGTCCAGTTACATTAGCAAGTGCTATTTTTACCTTTTCTAATGTCAAGTTGCCAGCCAGGGAGTTCCACTTTGAAAAAGAAGTGTTTTGCCAAATAAACCAAGTCTTTATTTCCTAGATGAATCACTCACATGGCAGAGAGGTTTTTCTGTTATTTATTCAATATATTAACCTTCTTCTGGTTTTTCCTCACCTGAACCCATGGATGGGGTTCAGTGAGTTCCCTTTAGCTTCAGGTTTGAAGATAACTGTTGCCCTACTGTGAATCATGGAGACTGTGAAATCCACACCAATGAGTGTGTACAAGAAGTAGGCAGGGACAGGCAAGATGGTAATGACGATGAGGATGATGAGCAAGACTTTAGCCCATGATGGATAAACTCGGATCACCTCATTTGACTGTGGAGAAAGGGAAGGTTTAGAATACCCAGGTTCTCTGAAATGGAAGGCTGTAGAGGTTGGGGTAGGACATGAACCAAGGCCAGAGACTAGATAACTGAATCCCTAAGGGAACCAGGAAATAAGGTGACAGAGTTCTAGATGCCAGAGGAGATTGAAACGTCCTCACCCACTCCCTAGGGGGTTCTGGGGTCTTAGAGGGAGGCTCACAATGTTCGAGTCCCAGGCCAAGTAGGTGATGTTCTTCAGAAGCAGATGAATCAGGGTGCTTATAAACAGGACTAGCAGCACAAATGGAGACAGAAAACACCACAGCCAACGATAGATGGGGGATATGGGGTGGCCCAACATGGTAATCAAGTCTGCAAGGAACCTGGGAGGAAGGGCCACAAGACTTTGGGGGGGGCCTGTGCAGGCCTTATCCAGCCTTGGGGAGGGGTCAATACAAACCCAGCCTGGGAGACAAAGTTTCACATTTCTTAAACCTCTCTGTTCACCTCCACAACCAGTTTTCTTGCCTCTTAATTCATCACCTTTCAGTCTGATTTCTGTCCCCGTCCCAAGATTAAAAAAAAAAAAAAACAAAAATGCAAAACATTTCTCTCTTCCATCTCTCTTTAGAATAAAAGTCAACACATCCGGTTTCTAAATGTAGTTTCCTCAAGTTCATATATCCAGCTTTCTTTGGTGCACCTTCTTAGCCCCAACAAAGATGCACATTGGGTTTCTTTTGCCTAGAATGTCCTTCTTTCTTTCCCTTGACAAACTCCCCTTCCTGTCTAGATTCTGTTCAAGCACCCCATCCTTGCCTTCTTTAGATAACCATTTGTGTTCCCAGAGTGCCCTTGGCCGCCTCTATCATAGGCTTACTATTCTGCCCCCAAATCTACCTAATGTCTCCTTCTTTCGACTCTGAGAGCAGAAAACTCAATATAATTTATCCCAGTATCCTCAGTGCTCACAAGGCCTGCCTGGCCCTTGGGCACACTCTGGGTAATATGTGAGAATGAGTGTATGAATCAGCAAACTGATGCCAAGAGCCACTATCACCTAGAAACACCACCACAATTGGATTACATGCTGTTTCTCAAATGTTAGTGTGCATGCGATTTACTTGGGGTTCTTATTAAAATGCAGATACAGATTTAAAGGTTTGGGGTATAGCTTGAGGGTCTGCTTTTAAATTCCCAGGTGACGCCAATGCTACTGTTCCAGAGCACACTTAGAGAAGCAAGGGATTACATGCCCACAGTACCCTGGTTAAAATTAAGGTTCAGGAGCCACTAGGACTTGATATGGACTATCCACCACTTTTCCATTCTACACCTGTTTTCTCCAGGAATTAGCCCATGCCTTCTCCTTCCCACCCCTGGGGTCTCTCCAAAAGCCTGGGTCAGAGGCCTGACAGTGAGAACAGGAGGGCCAATACTCCTTAGGGGCTGTTGCTGTGTGGATGCATGACTGCAGATCCGGGGCTTGGGGCATCACCTCCTGGCCCCATAGATCCAGGCCATGGCTATGTTCTCCAAGATGATAATGAAGAAGAGGGGCAGAGATACCCAGTAATCATCCAGCAGGTTCACATAGTAGCTGCCCGAAGGCCTCACGAAAATGAGGCTGCTCAGGAACATAGGCACACAGACGCCCACTGAGGGAAAATATCAGATTTGGATCAAGGTCAGAATGCAAACTAGATTGTGTAAGAATCCCAGTAGGGTTAAGCTAAACAATGGTCTTAGGTGGAAGTGGGGTCATAGATTAGAGTACCTGTGAGCAGTTTTGTATATTTCCTGAGGGAAGAGAAAGTGTCCTGGAGAGGGGTAACAATGCCCTGAGTGATTCCTATCATGGTGCTCAGCCCCAGGCTCACCAGGAACATGAAGGTGATGATGGCCCAGAAGGTGGATCCAGAAAACACACAGATTATATCAGTAAATGCCACAATGGCCACACCGGGACCCTCCATAACCTGTGAGTGAAGGGAGGAAGAGCGAGGGCTCTCAGCTCATTCTGTAGAATCCTAACTGCATTCCTGTCCCCTCCCCTAGGAAACCATCTGTAGCACTGTTAATAGACATTGTTGAACTCATCTGGCCTTGAGGCATGAGGACTTCATCCAACAACAGCTGCTGGTCTGGCAACTCCTTGGGGTGGTATGAACAGGCTTATGTGAACTCCAGTGCTTGGTGCTACAGAGGCTACAAACTGCCTTATTGCAATAGGGTACGGTAAGCCTTTGTCTTGGTTGTCCAGGATGCTGCCAAGAATTCTCTTTCTGGATTCTAGAGACACCTATGGAGAACTGAAGTTTCTGGTGCACTGGGAGGTTCTGAAGGGAACATAAGGACCCCATCCCCAGCCCTTACCTACCTCCTTCAATTCTTGAGCTATGCTGCAAGTGGAAATATAGGGTAGGACCATGTCTTTGACTTGTTGAGGGAGGCTCTTGAGCCACCTGGTGTAGATGGAGCTTGGATCAAGATATATACTCTCTGGAGGGCTAGCCTCGACAGGCAGCACCCCAGAAGCTATCAGACCCAGCACTGTATCAGCATTCCTGGGGACAGGGGTAGAATCACATAAAACCATTATGGCACTTTAAGATAACTTCTCTTATCTTCTACATGAGATGGAAAACAACTAGTCTAGAGTTTCTGAACTGCACTGCAACCTAGGTCTCCAGGGTCCTAGTGCTCCCTGTCTGGCACCTACTTTCATAAGATGTCTGCCGAGGCCAGAGAGTTTCTGACTTACCTGAGGCCCTGGAGCGGGTCTTTCGTACACTGTCATGGAGGTTTTAGGACCTATACCTCCTACTAGACAATCTCAGGACAATGTTAAATCTTCTCTGCTTTCTTGACCAGCTGGCCTCTCCAATCTCCTAAAGTCTAACTCTTCACTTTCTCTACTTCAGCCACACTCAACTATTCAACCTGCTGCAACCTGCCATGCTCTCCATCATGCCCATATCTTTGGTACATGACATTATCTCTGCCTAGAACCACCCACACTCTGCTCCTGCTCAGTCTCCCCCAATTCTACCACTATACTGTTCTCCATATGCAAATTCCTACAAATGCTCACTCAACTCCCTGAACTCTATTTATTGCCATGGAAAGCTATTCAAGATCTATTTCCATAAGGGCAAGTCAACAAGCTGCAGGAAAGTAGAATGGCTTCATCCAGTTTTTTCAATGGCGTGTTCCTCTACACAGGTCTATGAATGGGAAACACTTGAAAGAATATTAGCTGTGGTTATCTGTCAGGAGACAGACTGAACTCAGGAGTGCCTCCAGGAGGAAGTCTTTTCTGACTGCCCCAGGATGTTAATAGCTTGCTCTTCTGCATTTCTCATCACCCCTACCAGTTCTCATCTCCTTGTCATTATCCATTTAGTATCTCCTTCTTCAAAAGACTGTGATTTTCCTGAGAGCAGGGATAATGGTCTGCTTCACCACTGGTTGTGTTTCCAGAACCCAATACAAACACAGGGTTGCCAGAGAGATGTTTTATAAATGTCTGATGAGTATTTTTAGAATGAATCTCACAGGAGAAGAAAATCAGGAATGGGTTAAGGGAACTCTGGTGGGGCAGTAGGTCCTTTTTTTTCTTCTTATCTAATGATTCCACTGAAGCCATTCTCCCAATTTTCCATGGCAGACCCCAGTTAAGAATGTGGTAAACACAACTTTGAAAACCTCTAAGTTTGGGGCTTCCCTAGTTAAGAAAGGCAGCTCTGAAAGAGATAGAGTTAGAGAGATTCAGGTGTTTCAAAGCTTCAGGAGGCTCCTGTCTGAGGGTCCCATATTGACTGAGCCAACAGCCCTGAGGGATGGGGGCCTAGACTTGGATTTCGTGAGCCTATTTCCCAGACTTTGGTCTTTTTGATGATCTCCATATGAAAGACTGGTCTCACCTCATATAGCATCTTTCAGCATTCTCTGTGGCCAAGTGGCCCATTATGGCAAATACAAACACTGTGGCAGTCAGCGAGGCAGTCAAGTTGAGAAGAGCCACAACAAAGGCATCCATGATACAGTTGTTGGACCGAGGGATGTATGAGCTGATTGCAGTGAAGCTGCCAAAGCCAGGGCCCATGGATAAAAAGAGCTGGTTCCCTGTCCGGCGCCACATTTCCACAGAGTACAGGGCTGGCACCTGGGGAGAAGTACTGTGTAAACTGGGATATAAAGGGAAGAGGGGTAAACCATGATGCGATGGAGGATGAGAAGGCAGTGAAGGAGGGAGCCCCGAGGGCCTCTATCAGAATAACAACCATTCTGTCCCCGACACCCCCATGTGGATAAGAGGACCAAAGGGCAGGGAACACCTCACCTTGACAGCCAACAAATTCTTGAGACCAAAATGTGCACCTTCCAGCATGAGACTCCGGATAAGGAGACAGAAAAGGATGAAGTAGGGAAGGAGTACTGAGACATACAGCATCTGAGTAGGAAGTATGATTCAGAAATAGAGGTCATCAAAGGCAGAAGCTGGGATGGTAGGATCCAAGACTACTGAGAGTCAAAGGTCATATTAGAAGGAGTTAAAGTTGGGAGATCTACAGGCATCAAGTTAGGAGAATATTAGGGGGTCTCAGAAAGAAAGGAGTCTATCAGATTTTAAGTTAGAGGATGGCTCACCTTTCCAGTGGACTTTGGTCCTTTGATCATGGAGATGCAGATAATAAACCAGGTCACAAAGAGAGAAACACTGAGGTGCATAACTGGTAGCCCACCCACTTCAATTTCATCTGTGGCCTTCAATACATTCCGGTACCAAAAGTATATGGTAGATGTTGTCCGCTCACATTCAGGATCTGAGGTGAACTCGCCATGGAGGAAACTGGAAGACCACAAGCCTCCCTCTTCCAATCCTCCTCCACCCCCTCCTTTAATCTCCATCATCTTCCTGCTCATGCCTAGTCTCTCAGAAATCCTCTTCCTTCTTCATTGCCCTAACCTATTTATAGCCCTCCCACTTGCCCTTCTCTTCCCTCTCTTCTCACCAAAATAACTGGAGTTCTTCAGTAAGGGGCACGTTGACCAAGGCAGCGGAGACCGGAAAGACTGAACCAAATAGAAGAGATTCCAAGCCATGAGCACACTGTAGTACGAGCCTACGATGCAGCACACCTAGGGACCATGAAGAATTCTGGAGACAGGAGAAGAAAGGTAGGCCAGCAGAAGGGAGGGGATTTGACCAGAGGACTGTGGAACTGAAGAGACTTGACCCCCAGAAGTGAAGTCATGGGACCCATCGGGACAAGGAACTGTTGGGGTGGGAGCGGGGCATAAAGGGTAGGCCTGGGCAGCCCAAGACTCCTTACCATGAAGCTGCTGTACCCCACACCACCAATCCAGGGGCTGATGACCTTCCATACACCAATGCTGCCCTGACGTATCCTCTGACCAGCTGCCATCTCCAGGAATAGAAGAGGAACCCCGACCAAGAACAGCATGAGGATGTAGATGATGAGAAAACTGCCTGTGCAGGGGGTCAGGAGGGGCTCTGAGAACCACCTGGCTTTTCAGTGCCTGGACTTCCTTGGGGTCTGGGAAAACACGTTCCCCACCAGTGACGTCCCTCAGAGCCATCAGCATCAGGGCTCAACTGTTCCCACATCCCTCATAGTCCCAAGTGTCCCTTGAGTCTCCAGTTCCTGGAAGACCAGATGCCCAATTTCCACTCCCTCCCTGAATCTCGGCCTTCAGCCCCACCATCCTCAAGAGCCTAAGTGTTCAGATATCCTGCTCATACCCACCTAACATGCTAGGTGTTCAGGTACCTGGCTCCAGCATTGGTGATACAGTGGTGAGCACAGCTGCCTTCCAGGTACCTGGTTTCTGCCCTAGTCAGGTTCCCAAATCCCCCCACCCCTACATATTTCAGAGACCCCAGTATAGCTAGGATAGTCCTCTGGCTCCACACCCCCTTCTGGGTCTATGATTCCTGGTCCCCAGGCTTACCACCTCCATTGTGAAAACACAGATAAGGAAAGCGCCAGATGGTACTCAATCCCACACAAAAGCCCACCTGGGCCAGGAGGTACTCAATTTTATTGGCCCAGGATGGTCGATCAGTGGGGGATTCCTCCTTTGGCTCATCCTTGTTTATGGTCTCCAGTATTTCATCATTATCTTCATCAGACCAAATATATGATGATACCGTGTCACACTTCTGTCCCTCTGCCATCAGTTCCTCAGTAGTCAAATCAGACTTTAAGAGCTGGGAAGCTGAGGTAGTAGCAATCAGGGATTTGGAATCCGAAGGTCTAGAAATCTGGTATTTCTCATCTTGGGCCTCCGTGTTTTCACTAACAGATGTCATCCTGGGTGGACTCTAGTTCCTGCTTCTGCAGGGATGGGGCTTCCTTCTTTGTTGACCTTAAGGACATCAAGAACTACAGACTTCACATACATGAGCTAAGGAAAGACAAGACTCATCCCATAAGAACCCCTGAGGCCTCCCAAACCCTTTCATCCTTATGTGAGAAGTACATGAAGTCTCTACCTCTGAAAACATACCGAGGACATGCATGACTCTAGAAAATAATAATTTTAAAACAATACTATCTACAATAATACCAAAAGACATAAAATGTCTAGGAATAATTTTAACAAAAGACGAGCAAGGTCTTTACACACACACACACACACAAGCACACACACTAAAATATTACTGAGGGAAAATAAAATTAAGAGAACATTTTTGCGAAATGGAAGTATAACAATGTCAGTTATCCCAAATTTGATCTATAAATTCAATGCAATTCCTATTGAAATCACATCAGGGTTTGGGGGAAATTGACAAGCTGATTCTAAAATGTACATGAAAAGCAAAAGCCCTAGAATAGTTAATACAATTTTGACAAATGAACCAAATGTAAAGACTACTTATAAAGCTATAATAATTAAGAGCGTATGGTATTGGTACAGGGATCTATGGCACAAATAGGTCCATGCATCAATATCCCATACTGTTTAATACAGTAGCTACTAGGCACATACAGCTATTTAAATTAATTAAAATTAAGTACATTAACAAGTTAGTTCCTCAGGCATACTAGCCATATATCAAGTGCTCAGTAGCTATATGGCTACCACATTGGAAGGACAGATATCAAGCATTTCCATTACCACAGAAAGTTCTGTGGATACCTACTGGAGAGAGTTCAGAAACACACAAATATGGACGCCTGATTTACAATAAAGATGGCATTGCAAAGCTGTCAAGAAAGGGCATTCTTTTCAATGAACACTGGTTGTTAGCGCACTTGGAAATCTACACAGAGATAAATGAATCCTGGCTTCCCCAACTTCACATACTAAACAAAAATATATTCAGAGATCGGCGTTCTAAATGTGAAAGGTGAAACAGTAACACTCCCAGGTAAAACTTTGGAAGAATATCTGCATGACTTGGGTGTAGGCACAGATTTATTAAATAGGACATAAAAAGCACCAATCATAAAGGAAAAGTGTGACACACTGGATTAAATTAAAAAGAGAAAATTCTTCAATGAAAACTTTGCATTAAGTGAGTAAACAGGGGCGCCTGGGTGGCTCAGTCCGTTAAGCCTCTGCCTTTGCCTCAGGTCAAGATCTCAGGGTCTTGGGATGGAGCCCCATGTCAGGCTCTCTGCTCCGCTGGGGGCCTGCTTTTCCCTCTCCTCCCGACTCACGTTCTCTCTTACAATCTCTGTCTCTCTCTCAAATAAATAAATAAATAAAATCTTTTTTTTAAAAAGTGAGTAAACAGACAATCCCTGGAGCAGAGGAAGATATTTACAACGTATGTGGTAGACAAAACAATGCCCTTCTCCAAGATATCCACATCCTAATCCCTAGAACCTGTGAATATGTTACCTTACATGGAGATAGTGACCTTTAAATGTGATTAAGTGACTGATCTTTTTTTTTAAGATTTTATTTATTTATTTGACAGACAGAGATCACAAGTAGGCAGAGAGGCAGGCAGAGAGAGAGAGGAGGAAGCAGGCCCCATGCAGCGCAAAGAGCCTGATGCGGGGCTCAATCCCAGAACCTTGGGATCATGACCTGAGCCGAAGGCAGAGGCTTTAACCCACTGAGCCACCAAGGCGCCCCTAAGTGACTGATCTTGAAATGAGATGATCCTGGATTATCTGTGATGGGAGCAATGTATATAGAGTCCTTTTATGGGTAAAGGGAGTAGGAGAATCAGAATCCAAGCAGAAAATGAGATGGCAGGAGCAGAAGCTGAGTGATGCACCTTGAATGTGGAAGAAGGGGCCATGACTCAGAGAATGCTAGCTGGAAAAGGCTAGGAAATGGATTTTCCCCTTGATCCTATTTAAGGAATACAGGTATGCTAATACCTTGCTTTTGGTCCAGTGAAACAGATTTCAGATCTTGACCTCCAGAACAATACAATAATACACTTATGTTGTTTTATTTTTTTAAAAGATTTATTTATTTGACAGAGAGAGACAGCGAGAGAGGGAACACAAGCAGGGGAAGTGGGAGAGGGAGAAGTGGGCTTCCCGCCAAGCAGGGAGCCCGACGCGGGGCTCAATCCCAGGACCCTGGGATCATGACCTGAGCAGCAGGCAGATGCTTAATGACTGAGCCACCAGGCACCCACATTTATGTTGTTTTAAGCCACTAAGTTTGTAGTTATTGTGAGAGCAAAAGTAGGAAACTAACAAAATGCATAACCAAAAAAGGGCTGTTTCCTAAATAATATCTGTAAAAAAGAAATACATACAAATAAATAAGAAAAAATAGACAAGTTAAAAGGTAGAGGGGAGGGGCAGTGGGTTAAAGTCTGTGCCTTCAGCTCAGGTCATGATCCCAGGGTCCTGGGATTGAGCCCCGCATCGGGGGCTCCACTCAGCAGGAGCCTGCTTCCCCCCCACCCCACCGCCTGATTCTGCCTACTTGTGACCCCTGTCTGTCAAATAAATGAATAAAAATAAAATAAGTATAAATATAAATAAAATAAAAATAAAATATTTTAATGAATTTTTATGAACAAGTATGAATAAAATAAAATAAAAATGAATAAAAATAAAATATTTTTTAATTTAAAAAATGTAGAGGGGAGGGAAGAGAAAGCTTGTACAAGCTTACTAATATACTAAAGAAGATATACAAATTGATAACCATTGGAAATGATGTTCATTACTCAACTTCACTGGTCACCAAGAAAATGTAAATAAAACCACAATGAGCATAGATGTATATATATGCGATGAACTGCGTAGAGTAAAATGTTAATTGTAGAACCTAGGTTGATGGGTATATGGATGGTCACTTTATAAATCTTCCAACTTTCCTGTATGCCTATTTTTTCATAATAAAATTTTGGGAAGAAAAAACAATGAGACCACTATATACCCACTAAACTTAATATTTAAAAGTCTGGTTAAACCAAATGATGCCACATTTGGAAACTTCTGGAACTCACACGCACAGTTGGTAGAAGCATAGATTGGTATTACTTCAGAAACTAGCTGAACATATCTATATACTTTAAATATTTTCTTGTTTTATAATCCACTCCAAAGTGATCATCTAAGAGAAGTGTATATCTAAGTACACCAAAACCCATGTCCAAGAATGGTGACAGTTGTGCTATTCATAATGGTCCAAATCTGGAAACGACACAAATCTCCTTCAACAGCAGAATGGATCAGAGATAGTACATTCATATAATGGATATATAACAATAGAAAGAGTGAACTGCTGATATGCACAACAACCTGGATTAATCTCAGAAATATTACTTTGAATGAAAGAAGCTGTATGAAGTTCAAGAACAGGCAAGACAAACTCATGGTGTCAGAAGCCAGGATAGGTACTTACACTGTGATAATTTATCTACTTATAATTATGATTTGCACATACTTCAAATGTGATACTTTATTTTAAGATTTTATTTATTTATTTGACAGAGATCACAAATAGGTAGAGAGGTAGGCAGAGAGAGAAGGGGAAGCAGGCTCCCCGCTGAGCAGAAAGCCCGATGCGGGGCTCCATCCCGGGACCCTGGGATCATGACCTGAGCCAAAGGCAGAGGTTTTAACCCACTGAGCCACCCAGGCGCCCCTCAAATGTGATACTTTAATGACAGCTTATCTTAGGGGCGCCTGGCTGGCTCAGTTGGTAGAGCATCCAACTCGTGATCTCTGGGCTGTAAGCTTAGTTAAAAGAAAGTTTATCTTAAAAATGAACATTGGGGGCGCCTGGGGGGCTCAGTCAGTTAAGCATCTGCCTTTGGCTCAGGTCATGATCCCAGTGTCCTGGGATCGAGCCCCACATCGGGCTCCCTGCTCAGTGGGAAGCCTGCTTCTCCCTCCCCCTCTGCAACTCCCCCTGCTTATGCGTTCACACTTTCAAATAAACAAAATCTTTAAAAAAAATGAACACTGGAAAACAAACCAACACAAACCCCTGAATTTCTATACAGTAATAATAAACAGAAAGTAGATTTTTAAAAAATATTTTATTTATTTATTTGACAGACAGAGATCACAAGTAGGCAGAGAGGCATGTAGAGAGAGAGAAAGGGAAGCAGGCTCCCTGCCAAGCAGAGAGCCTGATGCGGGACTCAATCCCAGGACCCTGAGATCATGACCTGAGCCAAAGGCAGAGGCTTCAACCCACTGAGCCACCCAGGCGCCCCAAATAGAAAACAGATTTTAAAAAGGAAAGATAGCACTCACACAGCACAAAAACTCTATGGTATCAAGAAATAAACCTAAACATTAAACCAAGACTGCAAATAATGCAGAAAGATTCCGTGTTCATGAATATACTCAATACTGTAAAAGGATGGAATTTCTCCCCAAAATTGATTTATAGATTCATTTGATGAATTTATAGATTGATATGATAAATTGATTATAGATTAATACAATTCCAATCAAAATCTCAACATACTTTTTCATGAAAGCTAACAAGATTTTACCATTTATATAGAAGAATGACGTGCTGAAAATAATGAAGAGACTACCACTAAGTTTTTTGTCGCTGGCCAAGATGGAATAAAATAATGATACACAACTAAGACTAGTTATCCCCCCCGATAACAGCTAAAATAGAATATAAGAAACAACAACCGGAGATCTTTGAAAAGCAAACTGGAAAAAAAAAAAAAGGCAGACCAGGGAATTAAGTTACAACCTGAATAATGACTTACAAAGGGTGGGGGTGGGTTTCATATTTCTTTCCCCTCTATTTTCCTGATCCAAGAATAAGCCAAACCACATAACTGTGCAACAAGCACCAACAGCATAAACTCCAGGAGAAGTCTCCTATTTCCAAAGGACAAGGAAAAGTGAGCTCCTATGCACCAGAGAGTGGGGGGCGGGGGGAATACCAATTTTCCCTTCTCACGTCAGAGGCTCACCCTTGAACTACACAAGCAGAATGAAGGTGAAGATGTACAACAAGGTTTTGACAAGTGAACAATATAAACCACTGCCCAAGTCATAGACTGACTCCAGGGTGGCACACGCTAATCCAAATAGCACAGCAAAGGCTTTGAAGATTGAACTAACATTGTTACCAACACCCACGGAAGACAAGACAAAACCTGCCCTCTGAACCTGCCCAAGCTGACTGCCTCCTAAAACAAATAAAGCAAACAAAATTCAACATCCCCACAGGATTAAAATTTTTTTTTTCTCCACAGGATATTAACATGATCCTGAGTTCACAACATAATATTAAAAATTCCCAGTATAAAATCCAACTATTCATCACTTAAACACACACACAGAACAATCTGACCATTTCTCAAGGGAAAAGACAATTAACAGATGTCAACCCTAAGATGACCCAGATGATGTTATTTATTATTTTTAAAGACTTATTATTTTTAAAACTGCATATATTTTTCCAGCTTCATTGAGGTATTATAGACAAAGAATGTATATATTTAAGGCATAATATGTAATGTTTTGATATATGTATACACTGTGATATGATCACCCCATGAAGTAAATTAATTTATCCCTTACCTCACAGTTATTATTTGTGTGTGTGTGTTAAGAACATTTAAAATCTACTCTCCTAGCAATTTTCAATTATACAATACATTATTATTAACTACAGTCACCATGTTACACATCAGGTCTTCAGAACTCATTCAGCTTATAGTGGAAAGTTAGTACCCTCTGACCAACAGACATCTCTGCATTTCCTCCCCCACCATCTCCTGGTAACCATTCTTCTACTCTGTTTCTAGGAGTTCGATTTTTTTTAGATTTCACATATAATTGAGATCAGCAGTATTTATTTGTCTTTCTGTACCTGGCTTAATTTACTTAGTATAACGTCCTTGAGGTTCATCCATGTTGTTGGAAATGGCAGGATGTCCTTCTTTTCTAAGGCTAAATAATATTCCATTGTATGTATATATACATCACATTTTCTTTATCCAATCATCTGTTGATGGGACACTTCGGCTGTTTTCAAATCTTGGCTATGGTGAACAATGCTACAATGAATGTGAGAGTGCAGGTATCTCCTCAAGATACTGATGTCATTTCCTTTGGCCATGAACTCAGAAGTGAGATTTCTGGATTATACGGTAGTTCTATTTTTAATTATTTGAGGAACCACTGTCCTGTTTTCCATAATGGTGGTACCGATTTATATTCAATTTACATTACAGTGTGTAAGTGTTCTCTGTTCTGCACATCCTTGCCAACACTTGTTATCTTTTGACTCTTTGATAACAGCCATCTTAAGAGTATGAGACTCCTGGGGCGCCTGGGTGGCTCAGCGGGTTAAAGCCTCTGCCTTCAGCTCCGGTCATGATCCCAGTATCCTGGGATCAAGGCCCGCATCCTGGGATCAAGGCCCGCATCCGGCTCTCTGCTCAGTGGGGGGACTGCTTCCTCCCCTCTCTCTGCCTGCCTCTCTGCCTCCTTGTGATCTCTGTCAAATGATTAAATAAAATCTTTTAAAAAAAAAGAGTATGAGACTCATGTGGTTTTGATTTTGCATTTCCCTGATGGTTAGTGATGTTCAGCACTTTTTCATATACCTGTCGGCCATTTGTATGTTTTCTTTTGGAAAAGGTCTATTTAGGTGCTTTGCTCATTTAAAAATGTTTTTTCTTTTGCCGTAGAGTAGTATGAGTTCTTTATGTATTTTGGCTGTTAATACCTTATAGCTTGCAAATATTTTCTCATTCTATAAGATACCTTTTCATTTTGTTGATTCACTTTCTGTGCAGAAACTTTTTTTTTTAAAGATTTGTTTATTTGACAGAAACAGAGAGAGACAGCAAGAGAGGGAACACAAGCAGGGGGAGTGGGAGAGGGAGAAGCAGGCTTCCCGCTGAGCAGAGAGCTTGACAGGGAGCTCCATCTCAGGACCCTGGGATCATGACTGGAGCCGAAGGCAGATGCTTTATGACTGAGCCACCCAGGTGCCCCTGTGCAGAAGTTTTTAAATTTGATACAGCCCCACCTGTTTAATTTCTCCTTTGTTGCCTGTGCTTTTGGTGTCATAACCCAAAAAACCATTGTCGAGACTAATGTCAAGAAACTTTTTCCATGGGCGCCTGGGTGGCTCAGTGGGTTAAGCCGCTGCCTTCGGCTCAGGTCATGATCCCAGGGTCCTGGGATCGAGTCCCGCATCGGGCTCTCTGCTTAGCAGGGAGCCTGCTTTTCCCCTCCCCTCTCTGCCTGACTCTCTGCCTACTTGTGTAATCTCTGTCTGTCAAATAAATAAATAAAATCTTAAAAAAAAAAAAAGAAAGAAACTTTTTCCATGTGTTTTTCTAGGAGTTTTAGAATTTCAGGTCTTACATTTAAGCCTTTAACCAATTTTGAGTTGATTTTTGTGTATGGCATGAGACAAAGTTCCAATTTCTTTCTTTCGCCTGTGAATATCCAGTTTTCCCAACATATTTGTTGAAGAGAATATCCTTTCCCCCATTGTGTATTCTTGGCACCTTAGTTGACTGAACATATGTGGGTTTATTTCTGGGCTCTCTATTCTGTTCCATTGATCCCTGTGTCTGTTTTAATGCCAGTACCATACTGTTTTGATTACTGTAGCTTTGTAGTATGATTTGAAATCAGGAAGTAAGATGCCTCTGACTTTGTTCTTCTTCCTTAGTATTGCTGTAGTTACTTGGGATATTTTGTGACTCCATATGAATTTTAGGATTTTTTTGTTTCTCTGAAAAATTATCATTGGAAATATAGTCCCTATAAAAATAGGCACTGCATTGAATCTAGACTGCTTAGGGTTATACTGACATGTTGACACATATTATTTGTTATTAATTCTCCAGTCCATGAACACAGTATTAATTATTTGTGTCTTTTTCAATTTCTTTCATCAACATTTCATAGATTTCAGTGTACAGATCTTTTACCTTTTTTTTTTTTAAAAGATTTTATTTATTTGTGAGAGAGAGAGAGAGAGCACAGGCAGACAGAGTGGCAGGCAGAGGCAGAAGCAGGCTACCCGCTGAGCAAGGAGCCCGATGTGGGACTCGATCCCAGGACGCTGGGATCATGACCTGAGCCGAAGGCAGCCCCTTAACCAACTGAGCCACCCAGGCATCCCAGATCTTTTACCTCTTTGGTTGAATTTATTCCTAAGTATTTTATTCTTTTTTTTAATTATTTTTTTAATTTTTATTTTTATTTAAACATATAATGTAACCCCACCACGCTCTCCCAACCCCCCTCACCCCAACTCCCCTCAGTTTGTTTTATGACATTAAGAGTCTCTTTTGGTTTGTCTCCCTCCTGATCCCATAGTATTTTATTCTTTTTGATATAAATAGAATTGTCTTCTTAATTTCTTTTTCAGATAGTTGGTTGTTAGTATATGGAAATGCAACTGATTTTTGTATGTTGAATTTGTATCCTGCAGCTTTACTGAATATGTTTATTAGTTCTAATGGTTTGAGAAGTCATCTGCAGACAGAGACAATTTTACTTCTCCTTTTCCAAATTGGATACCTTCTTTCTCTTGCTTAATTGTTCTGACTAGAATTTCCAGTACTATGTTGAATAATAGTGGTGAGAGGTAGCATCCTTATCTTGTTCCTGATTTTAGAGGAAAGCATTTGAACTTTTCACCCTTTAGTATGATGTTAGCTGTGGCCATGTCCCATATGGACTTTATTGAGGTACATGCCTTCATACCTAATTTGTTGAGAGATTTTATCATAAAATAATGTTGAATTTTGTTAAGTACTTTTTCTGCATCTATCAAGATGATCATATGGTTTTTATCCTTTATCCTGTTAAGGTGGTATATAATGTTTATTGACTTGAATATATTGAATCATGTTTGCATTCCTGGGATAAATACTACTTGATCATGGTATATGATCCCTTTAATGGGCTGTTGAACTTGATTTGCTAGTATTTTGTTGAGAATATTTGCATCTACATTCATCAGAAATATTGGCCTATAGTTATCTTCTCTTATAGTCTCCTTGGCTGGCTTTGGTATTGGGTAATGCTGGCCTTATAAAATGAGTCCCCAGTCAAGTCCATAGACAGCAGGTCTGTTAACAGGCCTAGATGGCTGTAGCTCCCACGAATCCCTGGTTGCACTTGCACCATATCTCTGCACGAGTCCCTGAGTGGGAAGAGAGACTGTGGCAGAGTGGGCTGGAGCTGGGTCACAAGACTGCTTCAAGTTCTGCTGTCAAGAATTAGGTCAGTGGGCCTGCCTCTGCAGCTCAGGAGGGCACATCTCTTGCCAGTTTCCCTGGGTGGTCAGAACTGCTCCCAACCATGGCAGAGAGGGGTTGGCACTCAATCTCAGGGCCATTTCAAGGTACATAGCTGGGACTGACTTTAGGGTCTAAATCAGGACCGAGGTTGGCAGGCCTGCTATGAGGAGCACAGACAGGCAACACTGGATCCCTGCGTAGGCAGAACTGCGATCAGGGCTGAAGCCAGGTCACAGAGCTGCTCCATGATCCAAAGTCAGAATCAACATTGGCTGTACTGTTAGCAGGATCATGTCTCCCACAGGGCCCCTGTGGAGGCAGGTCTGACTCTAGACTGGCAGTTAGAGTGGGGGTGTAGCTGGATCACATGGATGCAATTGGGCCCACGGTTAGCAGGCCTGATACTGGGGAATGGATGACTGTGGCTCCTCCTGGAGCCTCAATGGATGGAATTGGATGCAGGACTGTAGCCAAGTGGGGGTGCAGCCAAGTCCATAAAGAGACGGAGTGATTTTCATTCTGCACCCAGGAACATATTTGGTTGGCCTGCCACCAAGGCCAGGGCCTTCTCAAAGCAGTTTTCCTTAGTCCTGGAATTTTCTGGGATTTCACAACCTCCTACCAGAATCCCAAAGCTCCCACAAAGGCACTTTTGTCTGTGGATGGCTCCCAGATTGTTTTATGTGTAGAGGAAAGTGAGCTGGGGATCTCCTATTCCACCATTTTGCTTATAAGGAAAAGAAAAACTAGACAAAGATATTAAACTATTATAACCACTCTCTGTGAGGTAAAGGTGAAAACTCTTGAAATTAATGGAACAATAGAAGTTCTCAGCAGAGAAACAGAAACGATAAAAAATAACCAAATGGAAATTTTACAGCCAAGAAGTAAAATAATGGAAATTTAAAAATTCATTACATGGAACATGAAGACAGATCATTAGAAATGATCAAATCTTTTTTTAAAAAAGATTTTGCTTTTAAGTAATCTCTACACCCAATATATGGCTCAAACTCACAACCCCAAGATCAACAGTCCCATGCTCTTCTGACTCAGCCAGCCAAGCGCACCTAAAATGGTCCAATCCAAAGAACTGAGAGAAAAAAATCTGCAAACAAAATGAGCAGAGTCTGAGGGACCTATAGGACAATATCAAAAGTCCAAGAATGAGGTAGAAAGAGATGGGTAAAGAAGAAAACACAGTGAGAGAGGGAACACAAGCAGAGAGAGACCGAGAAGCAGGCTTCCCACTCAGTGGAGAGCCCGATGCAGGACTCGATCCCAGGACCCTGGCTGGATCATGACTTGAGCTGAAGGCAGAGGCTTAACGACTGAGCCACCCAGGCGCCCCCAGAATACAGTTTAATGACAACAAGCAAATATAGTCTTCTGAAGTGCACACAGAAGATTTTCCAGTGTAGATCAAATGTTAGGCCACAAATTAAGTTTCAGCAGATTTTAAGACGGAGATATCATGTAAAATGTCTTCCCTAACCACATGAGATGAAATTAGAAATCAGTAACAAGGGGTTCCTGGGGACGCCTGGGTGGCTCAGTTGGTTAAGCAGCTGCCTTCGGCTCAGGTCATGATCCCAGAGTCCTGGGATCGAGTCCCGCATCGGGCTCCTTGCTCGGCAGGGAGTCTGCTTCTCCCTCTGCCTGCCTCTCTGTCTGCCTGTGCTCGTTCGCTCTCTCTCCCTCTCTCTCTGACAAATAAATAAATAAATCTTAAAAAAAAAAAAAACAAGGGGTTCCTGGATGGCTCAGTCAGTTAAGCTGCTATGTTTGGTTCAGGTCTTAATCCTAGGGTCCTGGGATCAAGACCCACATGGGGCTCCCTGCTCAGTGGGTAGTCTGTTCCCCACCCCCAACTTGTGCTCTCTTGCTTGCTCTCTCAAACAAAATCTTTTAAAAATTGACAAAAAAAGAGAAATAAATAACAGAAGTAAAACTAGAAAATTCACAAAATTGTGGAAATTAAACAACATACTCTTAATGAATGGAAGAAAGAAGAAATTATTAAAAAATTCCAGGGGCGCCTGGGTGGCTCAGTGGGTTAAAGCCTCTGCCTTCAGCTCAGGTCATGATCCCCGGGTCCTCTCTACTCAGCGGTGAGCCTGCTTCCCCTTCTTTCTCTGCCTGCCTCTCTGCCTACTTGTGATCTCTGTCTGTCAAATAAATAAATAAAATCTTTAAAAAAAAATTTCCACTTACAGTAGCATCAAAAAGAATTAAATACTTAGGAATAAACAAAAGGAAGTAAAAGACTTGTGCAATGAAAACTAAAATATTGCTGAAACAAAGAAGACATAAATAAAGGGAAACATATCTCGTATTCATGAATGGAAAGACAAAGTTGTTCAAGTGTTAATATAATCCAAAGCAATCTACAGATTTAATTCAATACCAATCAAAATCCCAGCGACTTTTAAAAAATATAAATAGAACATTTGTGTGGAATCTCAAGGGGTCGAGCTGACTTCAAAACTTAGTCACTAATCGAAACAATGTGGGACTGGCATTAAGACAGACATATAAACTAATGCAACAGAATGGAGAGCTCAGAAAGAAACCTTTGCATACATTGTCAAATGATTTTTGACAATGCTGCCAAGGCCATTTGATAGGAAAAGAATAATCTTTCAACAAATGGTGCTGGGAAAATCCACATGCAAAAGAATGAAGTTGGACCCTTCCTTACCTAACACCATATATAAAAATTAACTCAAAATGGATCAAAGACCTAAAACTATTAGAAAACACAGAGCAAAATCTTCATGATACTGAATTTGGCAATGATTTCTTGGATATGACACCAAAGGCACAGGCAACAAAAAATATGTAGACTAATTAGATAGCATGAAAAATTTTCAGGGTACCTGGGTGGCTCAGTTGTTGAGCATCTACCTTCCGCTCAGGTTGTGATCCTAGCATCCGGGTCCTACGATAGAGCCCTGCATTGTTGGGGGAAACTGCTTCCCCCTCCCCAGCTCCCCCTGTGTTCCTTCTCTTGCTGTCTCTCTGTCAAATAAATAAATAAAATCTTAAAAAAAAAGAAAAAGGAAAAATTTTTTCAAATTTGTATATCAAAAGATAATGTCAACAGGGTAAAAATGCAACCCACAGAATGCAAGAAAATATCTGTGAAATCACATATCTGACGAGGGATTCATATCCAGAATACATAGAGAACTCCACATCTGATTCAAAAGTGGGCAAAGGACTACCATGAGATACAATCTCACAAATTTTTGTATGGCTACTACAAAGAAAAAAAGGAAAGAAAAGAAAAGAACAAGTGGTGGTGGAGATGTGAAGAAACTGGAACTCCTGTGCACTGTTGGTGACAATGTAAAACACGGTATAGCTGCTATGTAGAAAACAGTAAGGCAGTTCCTCAGAAAATTAAAAATATAATTATCATATAATTCTGGTTATATACTCAAGGTAAATGAAAGCAGGGTCTCAAAGATATTCTTGTACACCCATGTTCCTAGCAGCATTATTCACCACGACTAGAATGTGTAAGCAATCCAAGTGCCTATTGAGGGATAAATGAATAAGCAAAATAAGGTATAGCCATATAGTGAGGTATTATTTGGCCCTACAAAATTAGGAAATTCTGACATGTGCTACAACACGGATGAACCTTGAGGATATGATACTAAGTGAAACAATGCCAGTCACAAAAAGACAAAGACTGCATGACTCTACCTATATAAGGTACTCAGAATAATCAAAATGGAGACAAAGAGTATTAAAATGGTAATTGCTAGGGCCTGTGGGGGGTAGGTAATAGCGATTTATTATTTAATGTATATAGAGTTCCAGTTTTACAAGATGAAAGAGTTGTGGAGGCAGATGGTAGTGATGGTGTGCAACACTATGAATATATTTAATACCACTAAGCTGTACACTTAAAACTGGTTAAGATGGTTTAAGTTTTACATTATATGTATTTTACCAATAGAGAAATTTTTGAAAAAAATGGAATACAAAATGGTATCGCTATAGAGAGTCGTAGTTTATTCTAAAAGTTAAAAATACACTTTTTTTAAAAAAATCCTTTTTTTAAAAGGATTTTATTTATTTATTTGTCAGAGAGAGAGAGAGACGGAGGTAGGCAGAAGGAAAAGCAGGCTCCTTGGGAACTCAATGTGGGGATCATGACCTGAGCTGAAGGCAGGCGCTTAACCAACTGAACTACACTTTCTACATAACCCAGCAATACCACTAGTAGGTATTTTCCCAAGAAGTTTTATTTATAAAAACCTGTAAGCCAATGTTTATAGCTACTGTACTAATGATTGCCCAAACTGGGAAAACCCACATATCCTTCAACTACTGAATAATAAACTGTGGTACATTCATAGAATGCAATAAGCAGTAAAAAGGAACGAAATATTGATGTAGTCAACATCCATGAATTTCTTATATTTTATACAAAACGAAAGAAGTCAGACTCAGAAGGCTAATAAAGTATGATTCCATTAAAACGACACAGTGGAAAAGGCAGAAGTATAGTGATGGAGAACCCATCACTGGCTGCCGCAGGTTAAAGGTGGATATAGGGTTTGACTATAAAGGGGCAGCACAAGGAAATCTGGGAGTGATGGAGCTAGCTGTTTTGTATCTCGACTGTGGTGGTAGTTACACGACTCTATATGTATATGTCAAAAGTCATAGAACTATACACTTAGAGTGAATTTTACTATATACAAATTTAAATTAAAAAATAATGAAGGGGCACCTGACTGGCTCAGTGGGTTAAAGCCTCTGCCTTCAGCTTGGGTCATGATCCCGGGGTCCTGGGATCAAGCCCTGAATCAGGCTTTCTCTCAGCAGGGAGCCTGCTTCCCTTCCTCTCTCTCTGCCTGCCTCTCTGCCTACTTGTGATCTCTGTCAAATAAATAAATAAAAATCTTTTAAAAAATAATGAAAACCGGGCGCCTGGGTGACTCAGTGGGTTAAAGCCTCTGCCTTCGGCTCAGGTCATGATCTTGGGGTCCTGGGATCGAGCCCCACATCGGGCTCTCTGCTCAGCAGGGAGCCTGCTTCCCTTCCTCTCTCTGCCTGCCTCTCTGCCTACTTGGGATCTCTCTGTCAAATAAATACATAAATAAACTTAAAAAAAAAAAAAAGAAAACCTTGCGTTTCAATTATACTTCAATTTATTTATTTATTAATTTTTAAAGATTTTTGTTTATTTATTTGACAGAGATCACAAGTAGGCAGAGAGTCAGGCAGAGAGAGAGGAGGAAGCAGGCTCCCTGCTGTGCAGAGACCAATTCGGGGCTTGATCCCAGGACCCTGAGACCATGACCTGAGCTGAAGCAGAGAGGCCTTAACCCACCGAGCCACCCAGGCACCCTTATACTTCAATTTTAAAAAAGATTTTAAGGGATGCCTGGGTGGTTCTGTCAGTTAAGGTCTGCCTTCACCTCAGGTCATGATCCCAGGGTCCTGGGATGGAGTCCCATAAGGGCTCCTTGCTCAGCAGGGAGTCTGCTTCTCCCTCTGCCTCTGCCACTTCCTCTGCTTGTTCTTGCTCTGACAAACAAAATCTTAAAAATAAAAAATAAAAAATAATTTTAAATGAAGGTATTTTTAAAGATTTATAATCTTTGTAAAATATCAAGATTTATAACAAAGCTATGATAACTAAAACAGATATAAATCTCTGTATGGATAGATGTCAGATATCGAAGTATTTATACATATCAGCTCTTTAATATTGGGATAATTCCCTTTTTTATATTCTATATATTGTCTGAGAAGATGCTCTATATATTATCTGATACCTTCATTTATTTTAAGATTCCTTATTTATCTGTCAGAGAGAGAGAGCACAAATGAGAGAGAGAGCAAGAGCAGGGGGAGTGGCAGGCAGAGGAAGAAGCAGGCTCCCCACTGAGCAGGGAGCCGTATATGGAACTGGATCCCAGGACCCCGGGATGATGACCCAAACGAAGGCAAACATTTAACTGACTGAGCCACCCAGATTTTTGCTTTGTAATACTTAAGACTTTAATCCATCTTACATTTATTTTTTTAATAAGGTGTGAAGGGTGATTCTAAATTTATCTTTTTAATATGGATATCCAATTGCATCAGCACCATTTATATCATTTTTTTTAAGATTTTATTTATTTATTTGTCAGATAGAGAGAGTGTATAGGAGCGAGCACAGGCAGACAGAGTGGCAGGCAGAGGCAGAGGGAGAAGCAGGCTCACTGCTAAGCAAGGAGCCCGATGTGGGACTCGATTCCAGGACGCTGGGATCATGACCTGAGCCGAAGGCAGCCGCTCAACCAACTGAGCCACCCAGGAGTCCCTATATCATTTATTTTTTATATTTTATTTATTTATCAGAGAGAGCAGTGTGCACAAGCAGGCAGAGGCAGAGAGAGAAGCAGGCTCCCTGCTGAGCAAGGAGCCGGATGCGGGACTCCATCCCAGGACCCTGGAATCATGAGGACCTGAGCCGAAGGCAGAGGCTTAATCAACTGAGCCACCCAGGCATCCCATCAGCACCATTTATTAAACAGAATTTTCTTTCCCTACTTATTTTGTAGTGCCAACTCTGCCATTTATTAAAGCTCCATACATATGTGGGTCTGCTTCTAGGTTCTTTATTTTGTTTCACTGGTCATTTTGTGTATCCTTGCATATTTACTTCACTTAGTTACTCTAACTTTATACAGAAAGGAGAGAGAGACTCTCCAAAACAGGTAAAGCAAAACAATATGGGGATACATATATAGGTTCTAAAACAATAAAGCAGCAAGGAAATAATTACCCTAAAAGTCAGAACATTGATTTCCTCTAGAGAGGAGGGAATAGTGGTGTTGGGGTACGGGCACATGGGACCTTAGGGGATATAGATTCTTGACCAGGGTCATGGTGACAAGCATGTCTGTATTCCCTATGAGTCAAATAGGCACCATCGAAAATAATTCAGCTTAAACTCCTTAGCAGGTACACTACTTAAGAAGGCTGACTTCTGGAGTAGGATATGAGAGGTAGAAGAGGTTATATTAGACTCAAATCTCCTGTGTCAGTGAATCATGCTGTCCTGGGAGAATTCACACGTAAGCCTCCACAAGAAAGTCACCATTCAGATTCCTCCTACACATGGGAATACAAGGCAAGGCTGTGTGCCCCAGAGAAGTAGAGACCACCACCAAGAGACAACTGTACTTATATCTCCAGTAAAGCTGGAGATGACTGTCCCTTATTTTCTTCCATGAAGACTTAGGCTTGAAGAAAGGAGGGAGTTTTAAGTTTGAAAACATTGGAGGACTTGTGGTGAGAAACAGGTTTAGAAAAGGGGGAGGAGCAGCAGTTGGGTAGCTCAGTGGGTTAAAGCCTCTGCCTTTGGCTCAGGTCATGATCTCAGGGTCCTGGGATCGAGCCCCCACATCGGGCTCTCTGCTCAACGAGGAGCCTGCTTCCTCCTCTCTCTGTTCCTGCCTCTCTGCCTACTTGTGGTCTCTATCAAATAAATAAATAAAATCTTTAGAAAAAAAAAAAAAGAAAAGGGGGAGGAGATGAGTCAAAGGGAAAGGAAGAATAAAAGAAGAGACCATCTCTTTTCCAGTTCGGGTCCCTTGAGACAGAAGCTTGTCCAGGAATGGGAGTGAAGCAGCTTTGAATCAGATGAGATTGGAATTTTAAAGTAGATGTTAGACTGGATTTTTAATGAATGGAAATGATCGGAAGTTAAGGCATCTAGAACTCAACAAGATAAAGTCAATAATACAAAGGCAGGCACAGAGCTGGGGGAAAAACAAAGCTGTTCATATTTGTGTTCTACCACCTCAGACTATTCAAAGGTTGTGTGTGTGTGTGTGTGTGTGTGTGTGTGTGTGTGTGTTAATATGTATTTATTTATTTTTTTTAAGATTTTTATTTATTTATTTGACAGAGATCATAAGTAGGCAGAGAGGCAGGCAGAGAGAGGGGGGAAGCAGGCTCCCTGCTGAGCAGAGAGCCCGATGCGGGGCTCGATCCCAGGACCTTGAGACCATGACCCGAGCCAAAGGCAGAGGCATTAACCCACTGAGCCACCCAGGCGCCCCAATATGTATTTATTTTTATTTACTTATTTAAGACAGAGAGAGCATGAGTGGGAGGGGCAGAGGGAGAAGGAAAGAGAATCTCAAGCCAACTCTGCACTGAAGGCAGAGCTCCATATGGGCCTCGATTTCACGACCCTGAGATCATCACCTGAGCCCAAACGAAGAGCCGATGCTTAACCCACTGTGCCATCCAGGTGCCCTGGGCATTTTTTTCTAATTAAGGGAGAAATAACATATGAAGCAGAGAATTCTCACACCCAGACCTAAAATAAAGTTGTCTTACCTATTTAAAAAAATCCACTTCTTAAAAAAATAAAAATAAAATATCAACTTCTTGGATTAATCTATCCAATTGAAAAAATATTTGATTGCCCACTTGGGCCTGGAAGCACATATGACATTGTTCTGGGCATATGGATACAGTAGCAAACAAATAAAATTCCTGCCTTCTTAGAGCCTACATTCTAGTAAAGGTTATATTCAGTAACTTAAAATTTCTTATATAGTGGGGAATATTTGAGTTTCTAACATCTGTGCATGAAATTTGGGTAAATGCATAGATTTAGGGAAACATTATAGAATCTTTGCACCCTATCATCTATCCTAGTTCTCTAATCTTAGAATCATTCCCTTATGCTTAACAATTTAATTGCCCAAGAATTTTGTGGGATTATTTCCCCATCTCCATTTGACAGATAAGAAAGCTAAGGCTAGGGGTGCCTGAGTGGCTCAGTGGGTTAAAGCTTCGGCTCAGGTCATGATCCTGGAGTCCTGAGACCGAGTCCCGCATCAGGCTCTCTGATCATCAGGGAGCCTGCTTCCTCCTCTCTCTCTCTGCCTGCCTCTCTGCCTACTTGTGATCTCTGTCAAATAAATAAATAAATAAATCTATCTTTAAAAAAAGAAAGAAAGAAAGCTAAGGCTAAAGAGAGAAAGTGATTTGCTGAGGGTCACAGAACTACCTAAGGGTTTAATATAATAAAAACAGATTTCTTTGTCTCCAATGCTATGTTCTTCCCACCCAGCCAAGAAACCCCTTAAGACAGAGGCTGTAACGATACTTCCACCACTGAGTGGGTCTGGGATTAGTCTTGCTGCCATGGACACCTAAATCAGTGAGAAGACATGTGGGCATTTCCATTATCAGATGTCTACAAACTACCACACAAAGTCCTAAAACTGAGGTTTTGCTTCAGTTTACCTGGCTAGACTCTAGGATCACCTGTCCCATGCCCTAGGTGGAAACACAGATGGATTTGTAGGCCTGGGGAAGGGAAAACTGATGGGAGACAATGTTGAGCTCATTCTGGGAAACAATGAGGCTGAGGGCTTATGGACACCAACTTCTAGCTGAGAAAAGAACATCAAAAGCCTCAGACCACAGAAAAATATGTAAATGTAAGATCTGAGAAGCTAAGTAAAAACCCCATAATCCTAAATTTGAATTGAAAAAATGAATATGAATTTATAATGTATTTCATCTTAGGGCACTGCTTCCCAGTTGTTATCAATTAAAAAGGCCTAGGAACAATGACAGTAGCAATGAACACGCCTAGCACAAAACTGTGATCTCTAAATATCATTTCCCATCAAAAGGAACTAGATATCCTTGGAAAAATAGCTGATTTCAGATCTGGGGTATGAAGTGTACACATTAATTCTGATAAATAAGCAGAAAGAATCAAAGTTTACTTTGCTTTTCTCATACAAATGTTTACTCAGGTAACAAATGTTTGTTAATTGGAAGTTTCTCTTTCTAGAAGTATTAAGCTAATAAAAAAAAAAAAGAAGGAATGCTAAAGTTAAAATACCATCACTTTTTAATCTCTAATGAGTATGTGTATCTAGTGACCAACCATCCATGGCTGCTCAAATCACAAAAAGAGAGAGTATCTTTTGCCTCCTGCTAGAAATACATAATACCATTCGTGAAGTATTCTTGCCAAAATATTGACCCTAAAACTAATCAACTTCTTGACCTAACTACCAATTTATAAGAAATCCATGAAACACATTGGGGAAGGTATGTGTTATGAAGTCTGTAAACCTGGTGATTCACAGACCTGTACCCCGGGGGCTAATAATATATGTTAATAAAAAATAAAATTGTAAAAAAAGGAAAAGAAATCCATGAAACAGGTAGCATCTTAAATGATACCACTGGGAGGCTATCAGCAAATTCCAGATGGTTACAAACTACAGGACAAATACTCAGTTTCATCAGTAAATGCACTGCAAGGGGAAAAAGAGAGAGGGAGATCTATAGATTAAAAGGTCCCCCAACGGATAGAGAAACAAAGTGCAACATACGAATTTTATTTGGATTATGATTTAAACAATATAAAAGAACTATGAGTCAGTCTCTCAAATAGTTAAACAGAGTTGGCATATGATCAAACAATCCCACTCCTAAGTACATGCCAAGAGAAATAAACACATATGTTCAGCCAAAAAACTTTTACATGAATGTTTATAACGGCATTATTCATAATAACCCCAAAGTGGAAACAATCCCAAAAGTCCATCAACTGGTAACTGGATATATAAAATGTACAACTCTACAATGGAATAGTCAACAATAAAAAGAAATAAAATACTGATATATGCTACACATGGAAGAAGCCTGAAAATATGTCATGTTTTGAAAGAAGCCAATCACAGAGAACTACACATGTTGCATGATCACGTTTATATGAAATGTGAAATGTCCAGAATAAGCAAGTCTCTTAGACCAAAAGTAGATGAGTGGTTGTCTAAGGCTGAGGTTGGAGGTCGGAGTAGTTGGGGTGACAGCAAAAGGGAGAGGGGTTTCTTCTGAGGGTAATGGAAACATACCGAAGTTGACTGTGGGGATGGATGCACAACACTGTGGTATTACGAGCCACTGAACTGCACACTTTAAATGGGTGAATTGGATAGCACGTGACTTGTATCTCAACAAAGCCGTTAAGGGGCACCTGGCTGGCTCAGCCAGTAGAGCATGTGACTCTTGTTGGGGTCATGGGTTGAGTCCCATCCTGGGTGTAGAGATTACTTTAAAATAATTAAGGGGCGCCTGGGTGGCTCAGTGGGTTAAAGCTGCTGCCTTCAGCTCAGGTCATGATCCCAGGGTCGTGGGATCTAGCCCCATATCGGGCTCTCTGTTCAGCGAGGAGCCTGCTTCCCTTCCTCTCTCTCTCTGCCTGCCTCTCTGCCTACTTGTGATCTCTGTCTGTCAAATAAATAAATAAATAAATAAATAAAATCTTTAAAATAAATAAATAAATCAAAGTTTAAAGAAAGCCACAAAGCTGTAAAGAAAAACCAACAAAAAAAAAAAAAGAAAATGAGACAACCAGGAAAATCTTGACTACTGACGGGGTATTTATTTGATGGTGTTAAAGAACTACTGTTACTGGGGCACCTGGGTGGCTCAGTGGGTTAAAGCCTCTGCCTTCAGCTCAGGTCATGGTCCCAGAGTCCTGGGATCGTGCCCTGCATCGGGCTCTGGGCTCTCTGCTCGGCGGGGGAGCCTGCTTCCTCCTCTCTCTCTGCCTACTTGTGATCTCTGTCTGTCAAATAAATAAATAAAATATTTTAAAAAAAGAACTACTGTTACTTATTTTTAAAATTGTGGTAATAGTTTTGCCATTTTTTTTAAGGGGTTCTTATTTTTTAGAGGTAAGTACGGACATATCTACAGATGAAAGGATAAATTTGGGGTTTGCTTCAAAATAATGGGGAGGTCTGCTGTGGGAGGAGGGAAAATGAAACCAGACTGGTCATGAGTCGGATACAAGACGGGTGATGAATACAAAGGTATTCATTGTTAATCTTTCGTATTGTGTTTGAATATTTCCAAAATAAAAGGGCTAGAAGCCACAAGAGGAGGATCTTTATCAAGCTACCCCTGACTCACTGTGGGAACCCTTCTTTCTTCCCGGTCTCCTGATGGAAATTAAGGATGACAAGAGCCATATCTCATACCATTCTTGCGAGGAAAGTGAACATATGTGTAAGGTACCCTACCAAGGGACGGGGCTCCATTTTGTCCAAGGCCAGAGATTCCCAAGAGCAATGCAAAAGAAAATCTGCTCATCACACAAAGGGGCTACAAAACCGGCCTTCGGACAGTAAGGACCCCCAGAGCTACGGAGAGAACACCCTACAATAGGAATCAGTTTCTCTATCTACAATCAGTAGCCCCCACAGCAACGTGAGACAGTCGCACTTCAAACAGCCTTGCAGGTAGGCGCCAAAGGGCATTCGAGTGTTCAGGTAAGATGAAAATTCAGAGTGGGAGGAGACAAGCCAAGAGCTTCATTCCACTCCCATCCGTTTATCCAGTAAGCCCCTTCTCAATCTCTCTCCCACGCGCTCCATTCCCAAAGCTGAAACTGGACGGGGAGGCAGAAAGGATGAACACCCATGTTCCCTGAAGGAAGGGGGTTTAAAACTCAGACCGTCTGGTAATGAGGTGACCGCCTCCTCTGGGTTTTCACCTTACCGGACTCAACAGCACGGGGCTTCCCGCGGACAGATCGTTTGGATGGGGGGAGGGGGGAGGCAAGGAGAGTGAGGGGCGGGGCTACAAGACAAAGGAACCAATAGGCGATGAGCCGGAGGTCCACGTCCAGTCTGGCCCTCCAATCCCCAGAGCTTGCCCAGCGAGAAACTTCAGCGGTGCAGAGACTTGCGACCTCACCTCTTCCCACCCTTCTCACCCGGCCCATCCTCAGGGTCCCACCCCGCAATGGTTGGGATGTCTGCTTTTTCTTTTGTCACAGAAAGTTACACAGTGGCAGCCACCCAATGGTAGCTAAGCAATCCAAGATACGGAGGACTCTGAGCATTTGGAAACACATTCCTTGGATCTTCTGGAATCCAAACCACCTCCAGCCACAGCTCCCAACCCCAGTCGCTAACTGACGGACCCCATCTCCTTTGGGGAAATACTTCAGCTGAGTTGTGAAGTGGCCCCTCCCACAAGTCCTGAGATCCCTACTCAGTCATCACCCACTAGGCAAATTCATTCGACTTAGCCCTGCAGTAAAACCTGCCATGTTTTACAGGCATAGGGGTGCCTGGGTGGCTCAGTGGGTTAAAGCCTCTTCCTTCGCCTCAGGTCATTGGGCTCTCTGCTCAGCAGGGAGCCTCCTTCCCCCACCCCCGCCCACCCCTGCCTGCCTCTCTACTTGTGATCTCCGTCAAATAAATAAATAAAATCTTAAAAAAAAAAACCTGCCATGTCTTCTACCACACAGATATGAGGCCCTGGCGGGCTCAGCAATATAGATTGGTAGTTCCCTGAACTGGTGTGTGTCGATTCACAGTCTTGGAACCTCTTTTCAAAAATAATTTTTAAGGGGGCGCCTGGGTGGCTCAGTGGGTTAGGGCCGCTGCCTTCGGCTCGGGTCATGATCCCAGGGTCGTGGGATCCAGCCCCACATCGGGCTCTCTGCCCTGCGGACAGCCTGCTTCCTCCTCTCTCTCTGCCTACTTGTGATTTCTGTCTGTAAAAAAAAAAAAAAATCTTAAAAAAAATAATTTTTAGACTCATTATAGGATTACCATGTCCCATTAGCAAATGCATTAATAATCTTTCCATCTTTGCTAAAGCCACCATTTCCCAGGTTTGTCTTGGCTAAAGGCCAATCCCTGGATAAAGCAAGGTTAGTAATAGAGATTCTGAATTTGCCATGGCAAGGAGAAGGCAGGAATTCTGGGCTCGACATCTGGCTCTCAAAAGAAAGAACTCCTGGGGAAAAGCCATTTATAGGAAAAAAAAAAAAAGTCTGCTGACACCCAGTACTTGGAGTCCCAATGGACTGATTTATTGATCAACAGCATTACTCCTCCAGCTCCCTTCCAGGAGCTGAACAGACAAGTCAAGAAGATTTGTTAGGCATTACTGACAGATTTGTTAGGCATTACTGACATTACTGACACACACTCTGAGGAAGGGTGTGGGGAAAACACAGTAACAATGGTAACCAGGGAGGATGGGGTCTGGGAGGGGGCTGCAAATCTAGGCCCCACGAGTCAACCAAGTAATGCCTCTCTCTTGGGAGTAAAAGCAGTTCTGCATCTGGGGATATCAACAGTTGCACATTGGTATTAAGAGTTGCCCATTATGCTGTTTCAAGGAATGTGTGATGTCAAATGAATGAAATTAGGCAATCACCAACAGGTTGACCAGCAACTTGATTATCAGCTTACAGGACTTCTTCCTTTTGGACCTCTGTAATGGGTGTTGGCTGGATTAAGGGTAAGGATTTGGAGGATATCACAGGCTTGCCCTGGCTTGTGGAGCTGAAGAAAATCCTTTGGGTGAGGTAGTATACAAAGTATGTGGGGATGGGGAGGATGACCATGAGAAAAAGGACAATAATTGCAAGCAGCCCCCATGATGGGTATTGTCGAAGAACCTCTTTTGACTGTGGAAAGATGGGAAAGGGGCTCAGAATGTTAAAGTTCCCAGAAAAGGAAGGACGGTGGAAGGGAAGGGTGGGAGGGGGAGGAGGGCAAGGAGGGCAGAGGACTAAGGAGTCTTTAGGGAATCAGGGAATGAGATATAGGGTCTTTAGGCCATGGGTAGATTGAAAGATCTAGCCCCCACTCCTAGGAAGGTCTGGTGTCAAGGGAGGGAGGCTCACACTGTTTGAGTCCCAGGCCACGTAGGTGATAGTCTTCTGAGACAGATGAATCACAGTAATCACAAACAGGGCTAGCAGCACAACTGGAGACAGAAAGCACCACAGCCAACGAATGATGGGAGTAGCAGGGGGTCCCCACATGACTGCCAAGTCTTCAAGGAACCTGGGAGAAAGGGCCACAAGACTGTGGGAGGCCTAGTCAGGCCTCACCCAGCCTTGGAGATCAAGGCCAGCCCGACCTTAGCATCTTTCAAATATTCTACTTCACCTCCAAACCTCTGCTTCGGCTCAAGCCTCATCCTCTCTTATCTTCTCCCTAGTCAGTCTTGCATCCCAACCCAAGAAAGTATTTTCTAACCTCCCTCTACTGCTCAAAACCTTTCATGGGTACCCAATGCCCTCAGGATAAAGGTCCAGTCCTTTCACTGATTCCACGAGTATGAAATATTTATGATGTGCGAGGGACTCCTCTACATGCTGGGTATCCATACTGAACAATGCAAACTAAAAAAGAAGGCAACACTTGACCCTCAGGGAACTTTTCTTAGCTTCTTCCCGCCCATGGATACAGACTCCTCTACTGCATATTCTCAATCATAATAAATCCAAGTGGGTTCTTTGGCCTAGAATGCCATTCTCTTTGTCTACCTATTCATCTGTCTGGAAGATGCTCAACCACTTTCTCCTTTAGGATGCCTTCCCAGTCTCTCCAGGTCCCCCTAGAGTGTCCCTGGCTATCTTGACTATAGATTTACCACCTGGACTGGGATTATCTGCTTATATATGTCTTCCTCTTTGGTGTCTGTGATTTTCGAGAGAAGGAACTCACTCTAATTTATTTGTACCCCAGTAATGACAAGGCCTTCCCAACACAGAGAAAGCCTCAAGAAAATGTTTTGAATGACTGAACTACTCTCACCTGAAAATGCTCCCACCTAAGCCTTCTGCTTCTGAATTCTGCCATTTGGATGTCCACACACCAGCCTGTTAAAAGCCAGGCTCAAGAGTCCTTTGTGTTTTATTTTGATTTTCCCACTCTTCCTTGCACAGTTATGTCTACCAGTCCCTGATTATCTTGTTCTCTCTTCTCTGGTGGCTTTTCCTTGCAGCATTAGAAGACATCTCTTAACCTACACCTCTACCACCCTAGCCCAAGCCATTGTTAGCTCTCACTTGGAATATTACAATAGCACCAACTGTTCTCCTTGCTTCACTCTTGACTCCTCAAGTCGATTTTCCACACAGCAGTCTTATGTATTTAAAAGTAAATAAATCAATCTGATGATGCCACTCCCCTACTCAAAACCTTCCAGTGCCTCCACCCCTCAAGTAATGCATAAAAGCTAACTCCTGCAATAGCTTGGAAGGTCCTACATGATCTCCTGTTCCCTCTCTGGCTTCATCTACCAACATTCTACTCCAACCTGATCTCCTCCTTCCTCAGAAATTCCAGGAATAATGCTTCCTCTTGCCTCAGTACTTAGTGTTTCCTCTGCTTGGAACACTTCCTCAAAATCTGTCACGGCTCCTTCCTTCATTTTACTCAGGAGTCTGCTCAAATGTCACCTTATCAGAAAGGCCTTCCTTGCAGTCCTATCTAAATTAACACCCATGCATATTCCCATTCTTGATCATCTTACTTTACCATTAGATTTTCTCCTGTCAATTATCAGCACCTGATATTTTTATATGTTCATCTGATTATTGCTTGTCACTACCACTAGAGGACAGGGATGCTTGTTTTATTCAATAACGTTGGTGAGTAAAACAGTGCCTGGCACATAATAAGCACTCAATAAGTATGTTAAGTATTGAACGAATGAACAAACAGGTTTTTCAGAAGGACCTGAGATTAAGAGTCCCTATGTCACCCTAGCTGGGTGACAAGAGAGGCAACAAGAAAGGGGTCAACCTTCCCTATAGACCCAAGCTATCACCTCCTGGCCCCATAGGCCCAGCTCACAGCTACGTTTTCAAGTATGATGATGATGGTTATGGGGAAGACCGTCCAGTATTCACTCAGCAGACTCATGTAGTAGATGCCTGAAGGTCGAGTGAAGAAGAGGCCACACAGGAACATGAGCACAAAGACAACCACTGGAGGAAACATTGGATCTGGATCAAGGTCAGAGGTCTGGTTGGGAGACAAGGGCTAAGCAGAGATTATACACCTGGACTGGGTAAGAGTCTCAGAGAACTCAGGGCCATTGGTGGGAGTTGGGCATTGGTCAGAGTACCTGTAAGCAGCTTTGTATATTTTCTGAAAGAAGAAAAGGTGTCCTGGAGTGGGGTAAGGATGGCCTGCATGATCCCTATCATGCTGCTCAGCCCCAATGTCAGCAAAAGCAGGAAGAAGAGGATGGACCAGAAGACAGACCCAGGAATGAATGACATGGCTTCGATGAAGGCCATGAATGCAATGGTTGGGCCCGCCTTAACCTGTTGAGGGGAGAGAGGGCAGGAGTTAGAGTGTCCTTGAACTTAACACAAACATACAGACAAGGATGCTGCTATCTATCTTCCCCGGGAAACTGACTAAAAGCTATGGGTCACTGAGAAAATCAGATCTCCAGGCTGACCCTCTGATGAGGAAAACCAATTCACCTAACAGCATCCACAGAAGGCATTCTGCAGGGTATAGTTCTTTGCATTACCAGGGCTGCAGGTTATCCTGCTCCTTCTGCAATTTTTTTTCTAGTGCTAACAAAAGCTGAAATTTGTGTTTCGCTGAAGGTTTTGAGTAACTCTAGGCTCCCCTCACCTATTTTTACTGACCTTCAAAAACTGCTTCTCTAAGTTGCATTCAGTCACGTAGCTGAGGACCATGTTCTTGATGGGCTGGGGAAGGCTGCTGAGCCAGGAGCTGAAGATGGAGGTCGGGTTATCAACCAGGTTTGGAGGGGGCTGGGCCGCATCAGGGAGTTTCCCCAGGGTTACCAGCTTTGCAAGTGCTTCGGCATTCCTGGGGATGAGGAATTGAATCACATAGAACATTTGGCTCCTTAAGAGATTGTCTCCTTTTTCCTTATCTTCTAGAAAAGAAAGTATACCACTAACCTAGCGCTACTGATCTAGATAAGGTAGAGCCTGGGGTAAAACCTAGAAGGTACCCACCTCCATGATCATGAATTTGTATGAGCCTGGAGAACTTATGACCCCAGAAGTGTTTTCTATTGTCTCTGCGGGGACTCTGGGGTACCTGTTGCAGTGATGGGGTCTCTTATTCACCACCTACTTCTTCCCTCTCTTCTTAGACTAGTGGGTAAAAGGCAGTCTTCTAGGATTTGCACTACGAATGTCAAGGAGCACCACTTACTTAGATTACCAGCTACATAATGCTCCCAGGGAGTTGTGCTATGTGAGAGAAACTGCTTCTTAAACCTTTGATCCAAGCCCTGCTGACCTCTTTAACTTTACCTTCTTCCCATGACCCTCTGCACATTTCATGCTTTAGTCGGACTCAACCACTTACAGTTTCAGGGTTGGCCATGCTCTCTCATGCCCAAAACCAACCCTACCTCACTACCACTCTGCACTTGACTAATTCCTAAAAATCCTTAAAAATTCAGCTCAGTCTTTCTCTCTCCTGGCCATTATGGCAGTTGCTCTTGGTTGGAGCCATCCGCACCTAAGGCGGGAAGATGGTGGCCCCAAAGAAGATGAAAAAGTCATTGGAGTCGACCAACTCCAGGCTCCAGCTTGTTATGAAAAGTGGAAAGTATGTGCTGGGGTACAAGCAGACTCTGAAAATGATCAGAAATGGCAAAGCAAAACTGGTCATCCTCACCAACAATTGCCCAGCCTTGAGGAAATCTGAAATAGAACACTACGCCATGTTGGCCAAAACTGGTGTCCATCACTAGGAGTGGCAATAATACTGAACTGTGCACAGCATGTGGGAACTACTACTGTATGCACACAGACTAACACTGATCCAGGTGATTCTGATAGCATTAGAAGCATACCACACAGGGGCGCCTGGGTGGCTCAGTGGGTTAAAGCCTCTGCCTTCGGCTCAGGTCATGATCCCAGGGTCCTGGGATGGAGCCCCGCATCGGGCTCTCTGCTCAGCGGGGAGCCTGCTTCCTCCTCTCTCTCTGCCTGCCTCTCTGCCTACTTGTGATCTCGATCTCTCCGTGTTAAATAAATAAAATAAAATCTTTAAAAAAAAAAAAAAGAAGAAGCATACCACACAGACCAGTGAAAAGTAAATCATGCAGAATTTTTCTTTAATAAAACTGGCCATAGGGGCGTTTGGGTGGCTCAGTGGGTTAAAGCCTCTGCCTTCAGCTCAAGTCATGATCTCAGGGTCCTTGGATCGAGCCCTGCATCAGGCTCTGTGCTTGGCAGGGAGCCTGCTTCTCTCTCTCTCTCTACCTGCCGCTCTGCCTACTTGTGATCTCTGTCTGTCAAATAAATAAAATCTTAAAAAAACAAAAAAGAAATGAGCAAAACGAAGGGAAATTTTTAAAGTTCCTGGCATGTCATAAGCACAAGCCAGCCTTACCTTGGATTTGCAGCCCAAATATTTGACTCTGGTCACCTCAAGAACTCAAACTGAGAACTGAGATTCAAGTAGTCTCTTTCTAATGTCCCCCTGCATCAGGTAGAAACAAAAGTCCTATTTGGATGAATGCACCTTCATCCTAGGCCTTAAGAATTCCCACAAATAGAAGCACCTGTGTGGCTCAGTCAATTAGATGTTGGCTCTTGATTTTGACTTAGGCCATGATCTCAGGGCAATGGGATTGAACTCCTCATCAGGGTCTGCACAGAGCATGTGGGTCTGCTAGGGATTTTCTCTCCCTCTGCCTCTACCCCCACTTCCATTCACATTCTCTCTCTCAAATAAACAGACCTTTTTTTCAAAAAGGAAGAGAGCACAAGTAGCGGGGGTAGCAGAGGGAGAGGGAGAAGCAGGCTCCCTGCTGAACAAGGAGCCTGATGCAGGGCTCAGTCCCAGGGCCCTGGGATCATGACCTGAGCTGAAAGCAGACATGTTAATATAACCGAATGAGCCACCCAGGTGCCCCTAAATAGATCTTTAAAAAAAAGGAATTCCCATAAACAATGATCAAATAAATAGGACACAGGGAGAATGAAGTAAACAAAAAGAGACACCATGAGCAATAACCATCAGAAACAACATAGTAAAAATCAGCCTAGAGTTACTTCCAAATATTAGAATTTTTGAAGATTATAATACAACTACATTTGCTGTGCTTACATAATAAAAGACAAGCTTAGAAATATTTGAAAGGAAAAAGAAACTATAAACTGACCATGAGGATTTTAAAAAACTAAATGGAACATCTTGAAATTAAAAAATAACAAACTTAAGGGGTGCCTGGGTGGCTCAGTGGGTTAAGCCTCTGCGTTCGGCTCAGGTCATAATCTCGGGGTCCTGGGATGGAGTCCTGCATCGGGCTCTCTGCTCAGCAGGGAGCCAGCTTCCCTCTCTCTCTCTCTGTCTGCCTCTCTGCCTACTTGTGATCTCTCTATCAAATAAATAAATAAAATCTTT
>RCUC01156218.1:0-55121 GCA_003697995.1 Taxidea taxus jeffersonii
TGCTATGATTCATCACTTTTTTTTCACAGATTTAGTCTTCCAGATTTTAAAAAATGTATGCTAACGCACCATCATATGGCAGTCATGTAACGCCCTCTTCTGGCCAAAGATCAAAGCACAACCTTTCTCCCTACCATAGCATTCTCTGGAAATTTACATGTTTTTTTTAGTTATTTTCTATACATTTACGTTGTAGTGCATCTTTCAACAATTTTAAATCTATTTATTCCTTATTAATTCTAAAAATGAATATGTTTTATTGATGATATAGGCATTAACCTGCCTAACTTAGTTTAACAAACATAAGTAGCTTACTAAAAAAAAAAATTAATCTTGGAGCATAATCTATTTAGTAAGGATATTTTTATGATAAAATTAATCAATTTAGGGGCGCCTGGGTGGCTCAGTGGGTTAAGCCTCTGCCTTCGGCTCAGGTCATGATCTCGGGGTCCTGGGATCAAGCCCCACATCGGACTCTCTGCTCAGCGGGGAGCCTGCTTCCCCCTCTCTCTCTCCCTACCTCTCTGTGTACTTGTGATCTCTCTCTCTGTCAAATAAATAAATAAAATCTTAAATAAAATAATCAATTTACCAGATTCACATTTTACATTGCACTTGTAAAGGACGAAGTCATAGAGAAGTTCTAAAACAGCTTGGTATTGTTATAATTGATTTTTTCAATATGTTTGAGTTTCTGACTCTACATGTGTGTGGGAATTAGCTAAATGATTTGTGCTGCTCACTAACTGAGACAAACTGTACTGTGATACTATTTTTCCATTACTGTTCTTACACTTTCCACCATCCTGAGCAGTGATTATCAGCCCATGTCAGAATCACTTGGAGGTATGGTGGGAAGATTACATTTTTTCTAATAATGAAATGTGAACTCTTCAAATATGTTGGGACACTTTGATAGCCTTATATTTAAGGTTAATGATTTATCACCCAAACCTGGACACTTTTGAGGGTGAAGAATTATTAGTAACAATCATATCAATATACCAGTCTAAATGAGGGCTATTACAAGCAAAGCAGCAGTTGATCATGATATTTATATTACAAAAATGTATCAGCTGGAGTAATGGAAACCTGAGAATTATTCCTAAAATTCTGTTTTATTTCTACTTTCAATGGACTTTCTCATCTTCCATTTACAAATTCTGTTTATAATAATTAAAAATTGTGTCAAACTTTATATTCTCCTTTAGAGACAGATGGCAGAGTTTCAAATCCTGCCAAATTACTTAATTATTCTGTGTCTCAGTTTTCTTATCTGGTAGGTGGGGATACAATAGTACTTACCTTATGGAGTTGTAACAATTTTTTTTTTTTTTTTAAAGAGTGAGGGAGAGAGTATGTGCATGCCTGCACGGAGTGGGAGGCAGAGGGAGAGGGAGAGAGAGAAAATCCTAAGCAGGCTCCATGTTCATTGTAGAGCCTGATACTGGGCTAGGTCCCACCATGCTAAGACCATGACCTGAGTCAAATTCAAGAGCTAAATGCTCAGTCCACTGAACCACCCAGGCACCTCTAAGGTTGTAACAATTAATGAGTAAATTTATGATATATGAACATAGTAAACCCTATTATTAATAATAAAATTAGCAATTTCTGTAAGTGAATGATAATACATTTAAACTTTTGTACAGTATCAGCATTTTAGAGGTTGTACATTTATTTCAGGAAAGCACTTGTAGTAGTTGTAGTAGTCAGCCTCTAAGATAGTGACCAGTGATCCCTGCCTCCTGGTGTTCAGGGTATACCATAACCCTCGCCCCTTGAATGTGGGCTGGAGCTAGTGATTCATTTCTAATGAGGAAAAATAAATGCAAAAGTGATAGGATTTCACTTCTGAGATTAGGTCACAAAAAGGCTGTGACTTCCTTTTTACTTTTTTCCTTTCTTGCTCCTTCTCTCTTGAATCCATTGCTCAAAGAGAAAAGCCAGATGCCATGTTGTGAACAGTCATATGGAGAGACCCATGTGGTAAGGAACTGTCTCTGGCCAAAGTCAGTGAGGACCTGAGGTCTGACAATACCCTTTTGGAGTAGCAAATGGTAATTTAAAGATATTCAAAGAATCAAATTACAAATAGTAGGAAAAATGTGATTCTTTAGTTTCTATACCAACAGTTTTAAAATAATCCAACTCTCTGTTCATGAAAAAAAAAATCATTAGAATTTCCAAGTTAAAAATGTCTGCCCGTGCTTTGAAACAAAGACATATTATTACAGATAGAGCCTTTTTAGAAATTCTAGTATGGAAATGAAACTGAAAGCTTCATGTCAATTTTACCACTGGGTGGAGCTATAATGCCAGAGAACACTTCAAAAACCATCATGTTTACAAGGAAGCAATCTTTATGACAAATGTGGATAAAACATATAATTCTAAGTCCCAGTTGGGATCATTCTAGCGGTTACCTTCCCCTTTCATCAAGCAATTTCTATAACATGTCAAAGAGAAAACTGTACATAATAATCCCGAACTATTAGGGGAGGATAATTTACTAATTTTTATTTTTAATAATCTAGAAAATTTAAGAAAGGTTATTCCCTGGAAAATATTTGCTTGGGAAAGATATAATGTAATAAAATGTAAAAATGAATATTAAATCTTCTAAATATCAATTGTTTGATATTATGAGAAGGAAATGTGAACCTTCTTGGAGAGCAAAGCTTATGAAAGATTCTTGAGCCCAGCAGCAGTAGAAGAAAACTGATTTTTTTTTTTCAAAGATGAAGGAAAATTCGAAAGGTGGAAGTGTTGGTCACAGGCAAACATAAAAGATTCATAGTCTCTGTTCCTTATTAAAACTATTATGTTTTGTAAACACAGGTCCTTTATCCCTTATCTAAAACTTTGGAGCCAACTGTGTTTTAGAATTCAAAATTTTTCAGATTAAGAAAACCCAAATATGGCATTTATATCATATAGTACATCACATTTTCAGCAACGTCTAAGGTAGTGCCCTTAAATAAATATGTTGTCTCAGGCTACTTGCTGTAAAAATCAGACTCTGTGACAGAGGTTCAGGGAAGGATGTTATTTGGATATACTCTTGGGACCAAAACCTGGTGAAGAGAGTTGAAGGAGGCAGGATTGAGCAGAGGGGAATGTTCCAACAAGAGCTTTAGGCAACCACATGGGAAGTTCTTGACTTGGTACAGTCCTTGGTACAGAGTTGTCTCAAATTTGAGTGAGGAGGATGAGTTTTCATACCCCCCGTTTTGACCAATCATTGAATAGAGGCTGCTGCTGGAAAAAAGTATTTTTGGTGCCATTATCTTTTTGTGATCAAAAAGGGCTGACATTTGGAGGCCTTCTTCTGGCAAACTTCCCAGCAGCTGAGAGAAGAAATCCTTCCTTCAAGTGGCATTGCTCAGACCACCCTTGTCAAGGTTTCTGATCCTTAGGTCACCAAGCACTTTTCAGGAAAAGGTTACTGAATTCTTCCATTAAACACCAAAACATGGTGAGCAGGCACCAAGAGGTATCCAAATGATTATCTGCATATTAAAAATATTGTTTCCTGTCCCCTTTGATTACTTCTACTAGTGAAAAGTGTCAATTACCCTTACCAATATGCTACCACTTGCATTCTGGTCACTTGCAAGAGAAGCATGTAGTATTTAGGAGGCAGTTATTAGCTTATAGTTAAACAGGGGTCTTGCTGTGTGTCTTGGTGGAAAGATTCCCCTTTTGAGAGAAAAGCACCTGGAACGACAGGGATAAGAAGCACAAATTTGCTAAGTGAGTCACTGAGAATTATAATAAGTGGAATTAATCCTGCTTCTACACTTTGGTTCCTGGACCAATATATGTTCCTTATTGAGGCACAGCATCATAAAAAGTTCTTTGAATTAAAAGGATACTGTCCTGGAGAAAATGGTATTATTGTAAAGTATCTCCTGGAACCCCGAGATCATGACCTGGGCTGAAGGCAGAGGCTTAAACCACTGAGCCACCCAGGCACCCTGAGAGATGATGTTTTATAGACCCTGGGACAGTGGTACTGGTTAGGGCTCCATTCCTAGAAAACACAACTCCATAGCCATAATATATATCGATTCTTATCAAAATGAATTATTATTACTTTCAGGGTGGAAGAGATCCAGTTTATTCAGCTGACCACCATTTAGTTGATGCCATATAGAAGGCTCAGCTCTGGTCTCTGTTGATGACAGGTTGGACATTCTAAGGCTTTGGAAAGTAGCAGCCCATACTATTGGCCCATGGATAACCTGTATCTCTGTTCTCATGGATACTTCTTTTAGGTCTCCATTGTGTCAGCATGGGGATGATTGCTGACCAGAGGCTGGCTCATTTCAACTAGCCCATTCAGTTTTGTTGATCAGGGTGTTTATTGGCTCTTCCATATTGTTGGACTGCTGGCGCCCAGTATGGTGTGATATGAAGATCTCCATGGTTGTATGACTATTTTCATATGTCCATGTATAGGCCTCTACCCAGAACTCCTTGAAACTGATCTTTCATTTCATTTCTCTTTCCAGGCCCCTGATCAGTCAAGCCATCTATCATTGCCCATTATTCCATACATACACTAAGCTTGGGGCACGTTTCTGTTTACATAAAGTAGATTACCAGGGAACTCTCTGAATCTCTGCTCAATGGGATGATTTTCCATCACCATTATCTTTTTTTTTTTTATGTTTTCTTATCTTTGTAAAAATTTTTATTTAAATTCAATTTAGTTAATATACAGCATATTACTAATTTCAGGGGTAGAATTTAGTGACTTATCAGTTGCATAGAATACCCACTGCTCATTATATTAAGTGCCCTCCTTAATGCCTGTCTCCGAATTACCTCATCCCCCTCCACCCCACAATCTCCCATCCAGCAACTTTCAGTTTGTTTTTTATAGTTAAGAGTCTCTTATGGTTTGCCTCCCTCTCTGTTTTTATCTTATTTTTTCCTTCTCTTCCTCTATGTTCCTCTGTTTTGTTTCTTAAATTCCACATATGAGTGAAATCATACGGTTTTTGTCTGACCTATTTTTCTTGGCATAATACCCTCTACTTCTAACCACATCATTGCAAATGGTAAGAGTTCATTCTTTTTGTTAGCAAAGTAATATTCTATTATATGTATGTTATATAATACATATATACATATATAATGGAATATATATTATATATACATATGCATGCATATGCATACATATATATACATATATATGTATGTATATTACCTCTTCTTTATCCATTCATCTGTCAAAGGACATCGGAGCTCTTTCCATATTTTGGCTATTGTGGACACTGCTACTATAAACATTGGGGTGTACGTACTCTTTTGAACCACCGTTTTTGTACCCTTTGAATAAATACCTAGTAGTGCAATTGCTGGGTCATAGGGTAGCTCTACTTTCAACTTTTTGAGGAACCTCCATAGTGTTTTCCAGAGTGGCTGCACCAGTTTGCATTCCCACCAACAGTGTAAGAGGGTTCTCCTTTCTCTGCATCCTTGCCAACATCTGTTGTTTCCTGAGTTGTTAATTTTAGCCATTCTGACCAGTGTGAGGTGGTATCTCATTGTAGTTTGATTTGTATTCTCTGATGTCATGTGATGTTGAGCATTTTTTTCATGTGTCTGTTAGCCATTTGTATGTTTTCTTTGGAGAAATGTTTTTTGGGCGTTGAGTTTGCTAAGTTTTTTTTGTTTGTTTGTTTTGTTTGTTTGTTTGTTTATTTGTTTTTACAGATTTTGGATATTAGCCCTTTAATCTGATGTCATTTATGAATATCTTCTTCCATTCTATAGGTTGCCTTTTAGTTTTGTTGATTGTTTTCTTTGCTGTGCAAAAGCTTTTTATCCTGATGAAGTTCCAAGCGTTCATTTTGGTTTTGTTTCCCTTGCCTTTGGAGATGTGTCTAGCAAGAAGTTGCTACAGACAAGGTCAAGGAAGTTGCTGCTTGTGTTCTCCTCTAGGATTTTGATGTATTCTTGTCTCACATTGAGGTCTTTCATCTTTTTTATTTTGAATTTGAATTTGTTTTTGTGTATGGTGTAAGGAAATTGTCCAGTTTCATTCTGCATATGGCTGTCCAGTTTTCCCAGCACCATTTGTTGAAGAGACTTCTTCGATTGGGTATTCTTCTCTGCTTTCTTGAAGATTAAGGGTCCATTTCTGGATTTTCTATTCTATACTGTTGATCTGTGTGTCTGTTTTTGTGCTAGTACTATATTGGTACTATATTTTCTTGATGAATACAGCTTTGTAATACAGCTTGAAGTCCAGAATTGTGATGCCTCCAGCTTTGGTTTTCTTTTTCAACATTCTTTTGGCTACTAGGGATCTTTGTGTTCCACACAAATTTTAGAATTGTTTGTTCCATTTCTGTGAAAAATGTTGGTGGTGTTTTGATAGGTATTGCATTGAATGTGTAGACTGCTTTGTGTGTAGTATAGACATTTTAACAATTATTTGCTCTTCCAATCTATGAGCATAGACTGTTTTTCCATTTTTTGTATCTTCTTCAATTTCTTTCATAAGTATTCTATACTCTTCAGAGTACAGATCTTTAATCTCTCTAGTTAGGTTAATTCCTAAGTATCTTATGCCATCACTACTATCTTACACTGAATGAGGATTTAGTGCAGTTGTTATCCATATATAGTTCTCATCTACATCCACATACCAAGTGGACCCATTCAAGAACCCAAATCTTTCCATCACCGGTTATAAGGCATCTCTGTTGCAGCCACAGATGTGAGCAGAGGAAGAGGCACTGGTACAACAACAGATGACTTGAGGGTCATTATGAGCAATTGCATGCACCAGGTTTCTGATGGTTAACCAATGCCACTGAACTCTGTTGTTTGGAGATCTTATTCATTTTCTATTGTTAGTAGTGAGTTCAGTCTTATAGCACCCTGTCCTGCCCCTGCCCCCAGAAGAGAGCTATCACCTAAATTCTTAGTAATGTTGGTGCTACTCTCACTAATATCATCCTTACTGTGTTGGAAAATGATTTATCTTTGGAATCTTTAATTTATTGGCTTTATTAATAATAGTTAAAACCAGAACAGAATAGAGATACTAAAGTAAACCCATGCATATATGGTCAATTTATTTATGACAAAGGAATCAAGAACATACAATGGGGAAGGGCAGTTCCTTCAATAATGGTATTGAAAAAACCTTAAAGCCACATGCAAAGAAATGAAACTGGATCACTATCTTATGCCATATTCAAAAATGAACTCAAAATGGATTAAAGATTTGAACTTAAAATCTGAAACCATAAAAGTCCTAGAAGAAAATATAGGCAGTAAGCTCCTAAACATTGTAATTATGTGTGGTGATGATGTTAACTACACTTACTGTGGTGATCAGTTTGCAATATGTACAAATATTAAAATGATTATCTTGTTCATCTGAAAGTAATATAATGTTATATATCAATTTTGCCTCAATCAAAGGTACATAATGAGAACTATGCAAGAAGAAAAATAACTGTTGAATTTCGGAGACCTTTGTGTTTTTGGAATTGTGCTTAGGTGTTGTTAGGCAGAGAAATCCCTCAGTGAGATTCCTATGACAACCTTTCATAAACAAGATATCACATCCCTCTGTCCAGAGAGAGCAAAGTATCAATGCTTTTTATTTTTCACAGTTCATGCCCATTCTATTTGTCTAACAACATATCTCTAACCCAGACATCCTTCAAACTCACTCAAGACCTTTTAATCTTACTCTTTACAGTCCCTTGAGCAGTCAAATCATCTGCCATTGCCCATGATCCCACATATGTAATTTGAGTTTAGATACAGTACCGGGTGACTCAGAAACATAGGGAAAGGGACAGAAGTAGATTGGATACCAGAGTCTCATGACACAGATGCAATTATTTAATTGCAACCACTCACCTATAACCATGACCATCACGGGACAGGAGCATTAATACACCATAGTAGGAAGTTGGAAATCTGAAAAAATCCTCTTTAGCTAGTGGCTACTAGCTGACAACATAGATACTGGTTAAGTAATGAAACAGAACAAAACATGAGTGGTTATTTCAAAACACTCATCAAAGATGTAGTAGAAAAAATTGTAAGAAATCTTTAGTGTTCGTTTTGTAGATTGTTATCTTAAACTCAATTTACTTGAAATCAAAACAAACTTTGAGACTCAAATATAGAGCATTCCAAGGTTTATATTTCTAGCACTGGTACAGATCCTAGCACTGGTACATTCAGCCAATCCTTATCATTTTTTTCCTTAAAAATTGATTGATTCTGCTTTGTTTCTATTGCTGGCTTCTGACTGCAGACCCTTATTTCAGTTTTTGATTATGAATTAATGTCCTACTTGAGTTTTCCCTGTCTAAACAAGTCTGCCTACCACTGCCAGATTAGTTTTCCTTAAAATATATTTTAACAGTTCATTTTTGACCCAAAATTACAAAAACATAAATAGAAAGCTGCTCATCAAATACTCTTAAACAGGTTTAAAAAGAAGGACCCAAATAGCAAGTTTATTTGCAACATATTTGCATGATTACTTTTAAACTTGTTACTACAAAAGGGATCCTTGCAACTTATAAGCAAAAGGCTCCAAAGAAAAATAGGAAAACATCACAAGTGGTAATTCACAAATGAAGAAATATAAACAGACAATGCACATGAAAAAAAATTCTAAGTTGATAATAATGGAAATGTAAATTAAAATACAATTTACACCTTTCTGTGCTACCCAGAAAGGGGACCATATGATATCTGGGTTCCCATTATAATTGAAAGTAAATTTTCACAATGTCTAGAGCCTTTGATATCCCACAAATGAAAGAGGACGATGTCCTCAAATCTCTTGTAGCAGGACTCCACTTACATGCACCAGACTTCACTTCCAAATGGAATAGTACATCTACAAAGGAAAAGAGATAGCATCTATATCATAAACCTGAAGAGAACCTGGGAGAAGATTCTGCTGGCAGTTTGTACCATTGAAATGCAGCTGATATCAGTGCCATATCCTCTAGGAATACTGACTGGTGAGATGCACTGAAGTTTGCTGCGCCACTGAAATCACTCCTATTGCTGGTCACTCCTAGAAACTTTGCCAACCAGATCCAGCCTTTGAGAACTGTGACTTGTTGTTACTGATCCTGGGGCTCACCGGTAGCCTATCACAGAGGTGTGTTGTGTTAATTGCCTACTGCTGCTCTCTGTAACACAGACTTTTCTCTGCACTATGTGGACATTGCCATCCCATACAACAAGGGAATTCATTCTGCAGGTCTGATCTGGTAAATGATGGCCCAGGGAACTCTGCACATGCATGGCAGGATCTCCTTTGAACATCCGTGGGAAGTAATGCATGATCTCTACTTACAGATATCCTGAAGAGAGTGAAAAGAACAGGCTGCTGCTGAAAAGGTTGTGACCAAGAAGGAATTTCAGGGTGAGTGGACTGCTCCAGCTCCCTAAATTTCCTGCTAACTCCTGAAATCTCAGACTGAAGGTATAGAGGTTCCCTTTGTGCCTATCTCATAGTTTCTTACTGAAGATTAGAGTGCTCAGCCTATCATGGAAGACTGGTCTGCAAGTCCCACTGCTCAGGCCACTGAATGAGTAGGAATAGCCACTGAGATTTTAACCTCCTCTTCCATGGACTCTTAGACAGAAAATGGAAATTGGGGTAATGGAAAGTATTTTTTAAAATATTTTATTTATTTATTTATTTGAGAAAGAGAGTGAGCAAGAGAGAGAGAACGAGAGCAGGGGGACGAGAGAGGGAGATACAGAATCCCCACTGAGCTGAGAGCCCCAATATGGAGCTAGATCCTAGGACCCTGAGATCATAACCTGAGCAGAAGGCAGATGCTTAACTGACTGCACCACCCAGGCACCCCTGGAAAATAGTTTCTTAAAAAAGAAAATTCAGGGACACCTGGGTGGCTCAGTGGGTTAAGCCGCTGCCTTCGGCTTGGGTAATGATCTCAGGGTCCAGGGATGGAGTCCTGCATCGGGGAGCCTGCTTCTCTCTCTGCCTGCCTCTCTGCGTACTTGTGGTCTCTCTCTGTCAAATAAATCAATAAAACCTTGAAAAAAAAAGACAATTCAGCTCATTATTAACTGGCTTTCATGTTGGTCAAGGTTACAAAGAATGATAATCAGTGAAGGAGTGAAAAACAGATCCCCTCATGAATACTGCTGAATTGAATGTAAATTAATGCAGATTTTCTAGAGAAAGATTCCATAATCTGTTCTTAAAATTGAAAAATATGTATGATCTCTTATCTAGGATTTACACTTTTGGAAATTTATCCTGAGAAATAATTATGCATTTTCTATAAAAATGCTTGTCTCAAAACATTTATGCTGAAAAATGATATATGAAAGAAAAATAAGCAAATAAGCTGGTTTAAAAAGTTGTGTAATCTGCATGTAGTAAAATACTTTATGCAATCATAAAAATGATGTAATAGAATATATTGTAGGGAAATATATCCAAGTTAGAGTGTCAGATAACAAAAGCAAGTTAATAACTAATATGTACAGTATGAAATCATTTTTAAAGAAAATAAATATGCATTAATAGAGAAAGTTCTCAAAATATGTAGCCCAAAATGCTAATAGGATTTTCTGTAGTGACCTTTCTTTTCTTTTTTTAAGATTTATTTATTTATTTATTTTAGAGAGGGAGAGAGTATGGGGGAGAGAGTGGGAGAGCATGAGCGAAGGAGAGAGAATCTTAAGCTGACTCTGGACTCACTGTAGAGCTGGTTGTGGGGGCTTGATATCATGACCCTGAGATCGTGACATGAGCGGGATGCTCAACTGTCTGTACCACCCAGGCACTGATCTTTCTTTTTAAATTAAAAAATACATCTTCTGAAATATGGAACATCTTATATAAAATGAATGAGTTTTTAATTGTAGAAATAAATGACTATTACTTGCACTCTAAAGAGAATAACTGAGGATCAGTCACTATAGATCCCATTCTCCTGTTATTTTTCTTTACTTAGCTTCCCTCCCACATAACCAGCCTGGGTCACTGAATTAACACAACCCTCTTAGTCTGGAGGCTCTCACAGGGAGAACAGTCAACCTGGCTGCATAATAATTCTTCAGTATTTGTGTCCATGGTCCTCTTCAACATTCAGCTTCAGGAATGACATAGATAATATCAATCAGATAAACCAAATGCCAAATCTATCCAGAAAATTAACAGGGTGACAGATTTTGAAGTTAGATTTTCCTCATATTCAACTGAAAGAGTTATATTTAAGGATAGTATATTTGTTGTTCAAATGAAGGCTTTTTTAAAAATTTTTTTTAAGATTTTATTTATTTATTTGTCACAGAGAGAGAGAGAGAGAGAACACAAGCACACAAGCAGGCAGAGCCAGAGAGAGAAGCAGGCTCCCTGCTGAGCAAGGAGCCAGATGTGGGACTCGATATCAGGACCCTGGGATCATGACCTGAGCCGAAGGCAGTGGCTTAACCAACTGAGCCACCCAGGTGTCCCCAAATGAAGGCTTTTAATAAATGTCTTCTCCAGCCAGTTTATCTTTAATTAAACTTGAGTAACAAATAAAAAATACATAATCTTTTGAAAAGTTAAAAGAATAACCAGTAGGTTCCACTTCTTGTTTCAAGTTGTTATTATCAGTAAATTATATTCTCCTGGAATAAAATATATTTAAAAAAAATCTCAAACACACACATAAGTAACAAACCTATTAACATATACCTATAAACACAAAAATGGCAATATGTACGCATCATGTAAGACAGGGATGGTATTTCTGAATGGTTTAATCATGAATGGCAGCAGGTGTTATAAGAAAAAAATTTCCTAGAATATGATCAGTCTTCATTTTTAGCACAGGAGAACATTTCATTTCATAGTATACAATTCACAATGTATATTCATTTCACAATACCTGATTAAAATCAGGGGGAAAAGGACAATGTTCATGGAAATCAGCAACATCTCAAAAGCAGCTGGGGCCATGCACTGACCAGTTGGTGGGGGACCAGTTTCAAAGTCCTACACATAATGCACAGGGACAAGTTGTCAAATATTTACCTGTGTAGATGTATCAAGAATTTACATGGAATTTTATTTATTTATTTAAATTAAATTAAAAATTTTTTTCAGTGTTCCAAGATTCACTGTTTATGCACCACACCAAGTGGAACATTTAAAATGTGCATTCCCTTGTCTGTGTTTAAGATACTCTAATGTATCTTAATAATGCATTTGATCATGATATTGACCAATTTGATAATGACCAATTTGGAGTAAGAAGTGCTCCTTCCAAACAAGGAGTAGGATTGTTTCTAAATTCAATGAAACAGCAGTCCTCTTTGTGTCTTGACTTCAAGTGACTGCTGAATGACAAAATGTTTCCTTCTCTTGGTTTAGTTTCTCAGCCTTCTGTTGCTTCTGCTGTTCTGAACTTTTTAATATGAACACCAATTGTTTGCTGACAACCATGGCTTCTGAAACACTCAATGTTCCATTTTTTGCTCCAAGATGCAAATGATCTTCAAGGGTTTTATTCACCAGCTTCTGCTTTGTGGCAGAATCTTTGAAGCTTCTGATTTCTCCTGCTTTGACATAAAATGGGAGCTTGAGGACTGTTTTCTGGTTCTCCCTCAGTCATTCTTACATCTTCAACTTAGTGTTTTTCGTCATCTGAATTCTTAGAACTTTCTGCGTCACAGTTTTCCTTTTAGTTTTCCCCTCTCTTCTTTTTCATAAAGTATTTGTTACTCTCAGGGTCTTCTTTCTTCTTCACTAACTTTTTAAACAACTAGATTCAAAAGCTTAAATTCTTTACTTTCTTTCTCTACTTTGAAGTCAGTGTTCTCAAACAACTCTAAACCAATCATTGGTAAGAATATTAGAAAGGCTCTTAATTTTCTTTTTCCACGTAGATTTTTGTTTCTCTTTCTCTCCCTCAATTAATTTAAGTGCCAGCTTTTTGTTAACTTCTGGCAACCCTTTAATTGGACTCTGTGCACAACATCTGTCTTCTATCAGATCTTATTTTACTTATATTCTTCATATGCAAATCACTTTACTGTCTGTTTCACCTGTGACAGTCTTACATTCATGAAAACTCCATGCATACACGCCTGGTGAAAATGAGATGTATGAGCCCTAAATTTTCAAGGTCTGTCTTAGTGACAAATTTGAAATCATCATAAGCTGCTTTCTGATTCTCTTATAATTCTTCTGTTGAGTTGCCTAAAAAGAAACACCACCTGGAAGCAGAACTTAAAACTAGATTACTAGATTTTTTTTTTTTGATTACTAGATTTTAAAAGGCTATAATTTAGGAATGGCCAGATTAAAGAGATGCACAAGGCATAGGAGGGGGAAAGGGCCCAGAGCTTCCATGCTTTTCCCTAGTATGGTACTTCCTGAAACTCTACATGTTCATCAACCCAGAAGTTCCAAGGATAACGTATTTTTGTGAACCAAAACATGAAACATGGATGTCATATATAAAAGTACATTTATGGGGAAATTGAAGCAGCTTATTTTAACTTGGAATTGTTTTGGATAATCTGGGATATATGATTGGTTTAGAAACATCTTCAGAAAGTGGTGGAAAAACTGCTTTTCAACTTATGTTCATTACCATCCCAAGGCTTTCAGAAACAATGAGAAAAATTAAGGTAAGCAATTCTTAAGAATTTGAGAGTATCATGATAAAAAAATCAACAATACAGTATTTTTTAAAGAAACAAACATATCAACATTTTCAAAATGAAATCATAGGGTTAAAAAGTGATGTGCTTTTTAAAATGCATACCATATGCTAGGTATCTTCTTATATATTAGCTTCTTAAAGATACATATCAACTCAATAGGATATATATAGAAAAGAGTTTAGTCTAGCTAGTTTAGCAGAAATACTAAGGGAAATTAAATATCTCCTGACTCTCTGGGAGAGCTGGAGGAGAATCAGACTTGGATGCTACACTGACAGGAATGGTAGAGAAGGGAAAAACTCCCAAAAAGGACTTATAAATGAAAATTATTCTGAGAAGTTTAAAAAGCATAAAGGAAGTATTAATAATAGCATCATCAGAAACTAAAGTTACTTTAGAAAACATATTGAATAGCTTTTCTTAACTTTTACATGCTTGATCTTCATCCAATTTCATGGCCATTGTAGGTACCTAAAAGCAGTATGTGTCCTTCATACTTGCTGACATTAATTCTAGTTCTAATGAAGGTTAAGCAAGTGTTACAAATTACAAGATGGTCAGTAAAGTGATTATCAGTGGTGGATTGTGTTATTTGCTTGCAATTACTTGTCTCCTCCCATCCTTGTCCTGATTCCCCATCTGCAGGGTACAATCTCTTGCTCCACTAACACTGGGTTAGTCATATGACTTGCTTTGGTCAGTGGAGTATGAGTGGATATGGTATACATTTGTTCAAGTAGAAATTTTAAATGCCTTGCCTGGGCTGGCTCTGTCCCACCTGAGAAGCTGTCCTGTGCCATGAGAACATCATATCACAGATGGTGGCTCCTCCTTCAGAAGGGATTCAGGAGCAAGAGGACTCATGGATCGGGGCTGAACCCAGTGGAGCCCAGCAGAGAACAGCCTCCAAATTATGTCCACTACAATAAAAACTGTGCGCTGTGGAAGTGGCTGCAATTTTGTTGCTGCCATTTACAAAGTTGGCTAATATACAGGTAAGAACAACTTTTTAAAGTGGGCTTAAATTTAGAAGTTACTAAATTTGGAAAATCCTTAAGATTAAATTAAGACTGAGTTAATTTTGCTTCCAGATACCATCCCTAGTAATTTGCTTCTCCTCACAGAAATATCTTTTAGCAAAAGAAATAGAGTCCACAGGGCCTCAATCTTGTAAGAGAGTGTGTAATGTGTATTTCACTTTTTATATAATATAGGAATACCTTTTGAGAGTTTCCTAAATTGTTTTTATAATTTTTTCTCAGTCATAATTAGTTTCAGATACAAATAAAAATAAAATTGAATGTAGAATTAGGAAGCATTGATAATTACTATGAATTTGTTTTAAAACAATTTCTGTGAACTAAAAATTATTATTGTTGGGTATGTTCAAATATAAGGCAGTTCTCTTCTAAAATACTAACCCGCAGATAACAGGATATAGTTACTTTATATGCAGGTCTTACAAAGTCTACTTATTGCAGGTCCTCTCTCTGTTTACTAAATTTGACTAATCAAGTTCTGTTTAGGGAAAATAATACACTAGTCTGAAACTACATATGTCAGCACTAGTATTAGGTATTCATTAGTTGGTAACAAAGCAAGAACTTTTTTTTTTTTTAAGATTTGACTTATTTACTTGACAGAGATCGAGAGAACAAGCAGGGGGGATGGCAGGCAAAGGGAGAGGGAGAAGCAGACTCCCTGCTGAGCAGGTAGCCCAATGTGGGGCTCAATCCCAGGATCCTAGATCATGATCTGAGCTGAAGGCAGCCACTTAACTGACTTAGCTCCCCGACACCCCAAGAAAAATTTGATATAGATTTCTTCATTACTCTAGTGAGCATGACTTCACAATTACAAGTGTTTGATTATAAATAGGCTTTTTAAAATTTACCTAAAAAGCAAAGCAGAAATTGCTTATGTTGTGGAGATCACGAATGCATATCCATAGGACAATACAAAACAAAAACAAAAACAATTTCATGGTTGTATAGTTGTGTAGAGTTAGGATAAATTTTCCAGTGAGAATATCACATACAGATCCAAAATGGTTTTATCTAAAAAAAATGTAGACCAATAAAATGTGCTCTCGAGGGGCGCCTGGGTGGCTCAGTGGGTTAAAGCCTCGGCCTTCGGCTCAGGCTCTCTGCTCAGCGGGGAGCCTGTTTTCCTTCCTCTCTCTCTGCCTGCTTCTCTGCCTACTTGTGATCTCTGTCTGTCAAATAAATAAATAAAAATCTTTTTAAAAATGTGCTCTCGACAAATGCATTAGAGGATACAACAAGCAACTCTAATGATGATGAAACTATTTTAGAAGATGCATATGGAACAATGGAATACTATGCAGCCATCAAAAGAAATGAAATCTTGCCATTTGCAACAACGTGGATGGACCTAGAAGGTATTATGCTTAGTGAAATAAGTCAATCAGAGAAAGACAGTTATTATATGATCTCCTTGATATGAGGAAGTTGAGAGGCAACGTGGGGGTTTTGGGGGTAGGAAAGGAATAAAGGAAACAAGATGGGATCAGGAGGAAGACAAACCATAAGAGAATCTTAATCTCACAAAACAAACTGAGGGTTGCCAGGGGGTGAGGGGTAGTGGGAGGGTTGGATTATGGACATTGGGGAAGGTATGTGCTATGTGCTATGGTGAGTGCTGTGAAGTGTGTAAACCTGGTGATTCACAGACCTGTACCCCTGGGGCTAATAATACATTATATGTTAATTGAAAAAAAAGAAAGATGCATATAGAGAGCTTGGCTAAAATATTTTTGAGAAATGTGAAAAAACATATTTCTATACTAATAAGGTAATTATATAACATGATTTTGCATATATTTCACAACTTATTTAACAATTTAAATATTAAAAGCTGATATTTAACCATGTTATATATATATAATTAAATGTTAATATAGTAGAGTGAGTTTAAAAAACCCCTTTTGAATCTTCTTGTGAATGGTTAACTCCTAGTAGGGATATATGGTACCTGACTCCATTTGACCCATTTCCCTTTAATATTGACTAAATACTATTAATCTCTCATACCTTTCCCACCCAAGATCAGTTCACTCATTTATTAATCAGTGAAGAAGACCAGGATGCAATTTACAAGAAAAAAAAAATAATGTCCATCTCTCCTAACACCAGAAGGTTCACTAAACACTAAAGTTTCAATGGAAAGGCAGAGGTCTTATTTAATCATTCTAACATATGAGATTTTTTTTTCTTTAGATTAATGAAGAAGCAGCCAGAACTCAAGAGCCAAAGAGTATGCTGTCACCTCAGGCTCAGATCAACCCTTTGCTAATTAGGACACTGTTGAGCCCAATTAGACAAATAATAATTTGACTACTATCATTGGTAAAAGGGGACAGGCTAAATTGGCAACCCAGCAAACACATTTAAAATGAGTCTTCATTAGATCCATAAAGGCACATTTCTTCAAAAAATGGCAACAACAACAAAGGGAAGACTACATATTCCTTTTGGGGATCTCTTTCCCCATGGGTTCTAGTATTCCAAAATTAGAGGTTGACTTTTACTAATAGGAGAGGGCGCACAAATAGAAAGTACTTTCTATTCATCAGTTGCATAGTGTGATTCTTAAAACACACCTCTAAATGTAGCCTCTAAATGCCCAGCATTTAGTAGTAATAGGTAGGGTCTTAAAATACACCTCTAAATTGTAGCCTCTAAATGCCCAGCATTTAGTAGTAATAGGTAGGGTCTAAGATGTTGTATCTTGAATGAGTTCCAAATCACTAGTGCTTGTTGCCCTACTGGCCATGCTAGAGAAATATGAACTTAGAGGATGTGACTGAAAGGTAGAAATTCCAAAAATCATCACCTAGGATGCAGTTTCCAACCTATCTCCTGCTGTCACCTTATCAATAAATTGATGAACTCGATATTTATGATGCATCTGACACCCCGAACTTCTTTCTTCTGAAACCTCTATTACTACAATTCTCCAAAGTCCCAATCACAAAACCACGACATAGACTTCTTTCACTTTTAAAGGGTCAAATTTCATGCTAGGTGGTTACATGTGAATACAACACAACCACACCTGCCAATGTGGTCCTCTTTCTGGATTTTTAATCTCACTAAATAATATCACCATTTACCTCAGCTATCTAATTTATCAGGCATCAGTCATTTTTTATTATTTTTTCTCTTTTACCTTATGTCCAGTATGCCAACAAGTTCTACTGATCATTTTCCTGATCATTTCCTTTAGTCATATCTCTTCTTTACCCTATAAACCAGGAGCAATCAGCTCAGTCTCTAACTCTTTGCAGATGATTATATCTCTCTCCAGCCTCATCCAGTCAGGTATTGACTAAATTCCTAAAATATAAATTGCTTTGAATGCAAAAATCTTGCTTTCATAATCAAGAAGTGCCAATAGTTATCCATTACTCAAAATAAAGTCCAAAATAAATATGGCATTCAGAAGAGTACTCCTACAGTCTCATCTTCTCCTTTAATCCACCTTTCCAGTCTGTCTCCCACAGCTTTTCTTCATAAGTCTATTGAATTTCTAGACCCACTAAATCTCTAATGATTCCACAAACATGCTATTAATTTCCAATCATATGCATACACACATATATAACTACAACATATAATATAGAATATATTCTATATAATATATACTATATTGCATATATATATGCAACTAGAATATATAATCTGTATTCCATGTAGTTCTATATACTTCTGTAATACATAAGTAGAAACCCTCTGATCATTCTTCCTTTAAAATCCAACTCAGTCTTCAAGACTCAGATCTCTTACTACCTCAGATACAGACTTTTCTTCAATACCCTCAAAGAGAGTGAATAACATCCCATTTTACATATTTTTATTGTTAGTTCTACATCCATATGTCTTTCTTCACTCATAATAGTATCCCTTGCACCATTTAGCAGTATCTGGCTCTCAATAGAAATTTTTGAATTTGTTATTATATAAGTGGCAGAATTATCAAATAGTAATTCCCTGTCCTTCAAGAGTGTTACTATGCCTCACTTTTAGCATACATAAAAAAGGCAGAATCATGGAAAATTCACTCTCCAATGTAGGTGGGCAATTCTTTTCCATTATAAATTCATGTGGACTAGAAATCCTGATAATAGAGAGCCATTATCTGTTACTACAATATTGCTATGAAAGTTACCAATTGGGATTCTGACCATATTTTGTGCCACTTCTATTATAAGAAAAAATTGGATAGGAAAAGGATGGAGAAAACTTCTGTTTTCATTATGTAAGAGCTGTATTCCTATGATCCCTGAAAATATTTTTTTTAAATGATCATATGTTTTTTGTCAGTTTCAAATACAGTTCTTTCATATGCATTTTCATATCAACATTGAAATTAAGAGAGAAAATGTTCCTATTTTTTCCAGTTGAACGAACAGAGACACAGGTAAACTAAGTAATTTCCATGTCAGGCAATTAGTGACAAGATTAAGATGTAGCTAGGAGTTCGCTTCTTGACACACCAGAATACTTTACAGCCAATAGCTGCTTTCAATTTCAATTAAGTGTCTAATTTAGAGCATGCTGAGAGAATGACAAGTAATAGAATATTTCTGGACTAAAGTTTCAACTACAGTAAGTAAAACCAGCTTGATAGAAATATACTAAACTACCCAAAATTTACAAATTACCAATAGCAATTTAGTAACTTAATTAAGTAAATGTTTAGTAATTATGAATAATAATTTAACAAACATTTCAAGAAAAATAAGTGAATCTTACTGCTTAAGTGTCATTTGTTATACACCACAATTAAATTTCAGCATGAGTCACAGTGAGGAAAAAAAAACACTTTAGTTCAGAAGCTATTCAGCTAATATTACGATATAATCACATAAACTAATTTAAAAACAACCAAATTATGCAGAATTGAGGTAACAAGAATATTGTGTGTGTGTGTGTGTGTGTGTGTTTCCTCATAAAGTTCATTATATCCTTCCTTGCCTTAATAAAGATAATATCTTAATTGTAATTAAGCTTCTACTTGATGACCAAGGGCAATTATTTTACATCAGTTATGGACTACAGTATGGAGCCATTTCTTTTCTCCCTCCCCAATCCTTGACATAATCCTATGTGTAAGGTATATCTTGCTCTTTTTACTAAAAATTCTGCCAGACATCTGTGTTGCTCCATTTCAGCTATGTAGTTTTCTTTTATGACCAGTCATTTGTTATTGCTGTCAGATTTTCAGTTTCTTCTTATCCTATGGCTTTTTGTCTATTCTCTAGTTGTAAATCTGAATGGATTTAAGAATTATCAGATTTCAGAAAACAAAGCCATAGAACTATCAGAAAAATATTGTCAAATACAGAGATTTGCTTTTTTCATTTTCACTTGAGAAACTAGTGGGAGGAGAAAATCCAGTGAAAAGAACTGGATCCACCCCAAAGTTGATCAGTCACACTGGAGATAGAACCACAGAGCGACTCTAATTATGCCTAAAAAAGCCATCCTGGGCTATTCTGAGCATCTTGGATATAAGGAAATAAATGTGACCTTGTGGATGATTGGGGCCTGAGGGTTGTTTATTTTGGGAAGAAAACAGATTTTAGAACCTGAGGCAAGCCCTGAGGTTAGGGGTGAAGGTTTAAAGGAACCACTCTCTGAGAGGATGATATGAGATTGTACTCCAGATGGAAACAAGACTAACAAGACAGCCAACCCATGCAGGATCTTTTAGAGGTTATAAAGCTTTTTCTTGAACATCACATCCAGTCTTAGGTTCCCTGTCCACCCTCATACCATTATTCTAGACTACAGTTTCCCCTGCTTGTCATGAAATCTTCACTGAGTCTGTAACCTGTTGTCCTTGGTAGAGTTACAAGAAATTATGGGAGAGGGCAGTAAAGAGAAATGGGACTTTCCTTATATGACAATTACAACATGATAATAGAAGGACAGTGGTGCTGTTGTTTTGGGGGGTAATTATGATAAAGTGAGTGGTGTCCCCAGGCAGTGCTGAGAGAGGCAAGGAACAGAAGGCTGTGTGGAGAAGCAGTTGCTACTTGGTTTAACTCAAGAAATACATGAAATATACATTTTTCTTTTTACTGTCAGCTATATCATAGAAAGATGAACCTTAATAGAAGTGGTCAGAAGCTGTAATTTGAACTATAATAAATAGACTTTATGACTACTGTTATTTTATTAGCTTTATTTATAGTGCTTTACTGATTTGTTCAAGATTACTTCTGAAGTCTGAGGCCGCCATAAAGCTTCTATTTTTTTTTTTTTTTTAGTGATCACTTTAAGCATCAATACAGTCATACCGCTTTGCCAAAGCTAAACAAAAAACAAAAATCTCAGGTACTCTGGAAAAAAAATTATCTGCTGCTTGAGATTTACACAGTTAATAACCACATACACACACACACACACACACACACCACAAAGACACACACACACACACACACACACACACAAGGACTTCATAAAGAATATGCAGCTTGCTATAGATCATTTCCTTATTTTTAGAATATGCACATTTAGATATTTTGCTGGCCTAAATTATCCTTATCTGTTAAAGGCATACATTATACTCTTCCCAAGCAAATTGTTGTAATAAATATTTAAATGTCTAAAGTGGGTTACAGTACATTAGAGGTACATTTTAAGAATATTAGTTCTCTTTGGTAGCTTTTACAATCTGTTAGGGAAGTACAGTCTAGGTACATTAATCATTTACTAGAATAAACTGAATGATGGTACTAAAATTGCAACATAAGGATTAGTTCTCCACTAGGTATTAGAAAATAGTTAGACTTGGAAATTATTGGTATTCTTAAATATGTAACCCTTTTGAACCCAACTTCAAAATGGAGCTTTGCTGTTTTTGTGTCCATAGCTATATGAATATGGTACCACTAGTCATATATGGCTATGCCGAATATAAATTTTTAAAATTTAAAAAAATTAAAGTGTTCCCTGGTCAAACTAGCCATATATTTCAAATGTTCAACAGCTGCCTTTGGGTAGTGGCTACCATATTGGAAAGTGCAGATTTAGAAACTTTCCAACATCTCAGGATATTCAATTGAATAGTGCTGGTGTATAGTATGATTTTCTTTTTTCCTTGCTTCCTTTTCTTCTACATTATCCAGGTACACATTAAAATGTAAGCCATTATTACAGCATTTGTGAATGACATATCACAATATTCTGGCTAGCTAAAATGGAAAACAGTTTAGTAATACAAGCACATTTTCCCCCATTTTCTTTCTTGGACTTAAGATCAATAAAGTTAAAAGCATTAAGAGTTCATTCAGTCCTTATGTATAGCTAGATTATGACCATGCCCCTAAGAAAAGGAATTCCGGTTGTTTATTCTTTGTATATGCTGGTGTATTTTTCTTGGATTCACAGAATCTTAGGGAATGATAATATACAATTTGGGAAATAACACACAGTTGTAACAAAAGTACACTCTAATCCCCTTCTAGGGAACAGGAAAGCATAGAGACCTATACTTGCTCATGGGAGCATCAAATAATTCCATTAATCAGAGATCCTTGTATTAACTTCAGGCCGCTTCTGTGAATTCCCAGTGGGTATCAAATTTAAATAGCTCCCAGTTTCTCGCCATGCTGCCATTAGAACAAATGTAAGGTCTTTGTTGGTATTGTTTCCTTTCTCTTCCCCAGGTAATTGCATTTTGAAAATGTAATCAAGATTGGAAATTTCCTTCAATCAGAGATGTGATTTAGTTAAGTAGTAATACTTAGTACAACCAAGTAAAAAATACCCTATTTGAGGATGAGAAATCTATTAACTGGTTTGAGGCATTATCGTTAATGTAATGAACGGTGGATGTACAAGTTCTAGTTTGAGCTCCAGCCTAGTATAGCCAGAGGGCTATTGAGATTTCTTGGAGTCCTGAAGAAAATTAAAAAGTGACCAAAATTTTGCAGGATTCTATGGAGGTGTTGAAAAAGAGAACTACACCAGAGGTTTAGCTGTGGATTAGTTGTGCCTACAGTACTCAGCAGTTAGGATTTCTGACAAGATTGGAAAACAACACCACCTGATAGTCGCTAATTTGGATTATCAGTATGTCTTGGAGGCAGTGGCCAACCTATTGAACTTTCTCTTGACCATTTGTCCCTGATACACTCCTCAGCCCCCATATATGTTTCCTTATTAGTCATCGTATATTACCTTAATTGTTTTCAGAGGTCTGGTTGACCCAAATACCATAACTTCAATGTCTCACATAAAGAACATAGGATCATCATTGAATAAAAATGCATCTTGCACTCACCTTGAATACTGTGCAGCTGAGATTTGATGTATGGTTAATGTGGTTTGTATGAATGAGTTCCTTGTATTGGTTGAGAACATCTAAGGAAACCATCCATACAAATCACTACTACTGTTCTTACTGATAGATTTTTGGGGAGAAAAAAGAAAGATAGTTTAGAGAAGCTACCTCAGGAAAATTTGTGGCAGAAACTGCAAATTACCTCTCTCTTAGAAGACTGCCTAACATATTCACATCACTTCAGGACAATGTTTTGAGATGTTACCAAGTAGACCTTTCCTTGGCAAAAGAAATTTTTTGTTATCTGAAATCTTCTCAGAAGATTAAAATGATCAGTACAATAAGCTTATAGAAATTATTTTAACTAAATTGTTCTTGTACAAAGACCTCACCCATATCATCTAAACCATGGCAGCACTGGGATTGTTTAACATTAAGAGTGGGAAATTAGTTGGAAAACTAGTTTGCAGCAGGAGCATCTTATTTATTCTGTAGTCTAGAATTTGGAGCTCAGTGGCATAACAAAAGACAGTGCCCAAGAGTTGCTGTGGGATTGCTCCATGTATCTTATATCTGTGATTTGGCAGGCCCAAAAAGACCCTGTAAGATAGGTAGGGGAATCAAAGAATATTGATGAACAAAAGTCTTGATCCTCTATGACAGCCTCACATATGCTAGTATTAGTAAACACTTGAATCAACTTAAGCCTAACAATAAAAAAAAAAAGAGAGACTTATTTATTGGGAAAAGAGCAGGCTCATCCCCATATACCATATACCATTTATAAAGGCCATCCATGTACTATATACTTAAGCATGTAAAAGTTATACATTAAAATAACAAACTATTAATCCAATATTCCCCTCTAGATAAATATATATTCCTATTTAAAAAATTAAAATATGTATAAAATTGTCTTTATGTTACTGAAAGTTGGCACAAAAAATCAGACAACTAAATCTATTTTTTTTTAAGATTGTATTTATTTATTTGACAGACAGAGATCACAAGTAGGCAGAGAGGCAGGCAGAGAGAGGAGGAAGCAGGCTCCCTGCTGAGCAGAGAGCCCGATGTGGGGCTCGATCCCAGGACCCCGGGATCATGACCTAAGCCGAAGGCAGAGGCTTTAACCCACTGAGCCACCCAGACGCCCCAACTAAATCTATTATTATTGCTCACTTTTTGATGTTCTATTGATGAGACAGCAATGTTTGAGTGATAAATGAAATGTTAATGATTTATAAATGTTTTTATATTTATCCCACAAAATTTATTTCTTGACTTACATATAGAAAATCACTATTCTGTAATAATCAAGATACTCATGTAATACTTTTGCCCCTCTAGTAGGAAGAATTCTAAGATGAGCCCCCAAAATTCCTAGCCCCTGATGTACCGTTATTGCATTCAAACACTAATCTAGGTATTGCTGGGAAGAGATTTTGTAAATGCAATTAAGATCCAAAATCAATTGACCTTAAAACAGGAAGATTATTTGTGATAGGCCTGATCTAATCACATAATCCCTTTAAAAGCTGAGGGCTGGTCAAAGAGGAAGTCAGGAAGACTCGAAGCATGAAAAGTATTTATTGCATCAATGCTAACTTCTACATGGATGAGGCCACATGACAAGGACTGCAGGTTGCACAGCCCCTGGCTGACAGCCAACATGGAGATGGGGACCTCAGTCCAATAACCCCCACCTCCAAAAGAATGAACTTGGAAGCACTTTTTCCCAACTCCAGATGAGAACTCAGTCTGGCCAACATCTTGATATCAGCCTTGTAATACTCAGAAAACTCAGCCTCACTGTGCTGGACTTCTGAACTACACAACTGAGTGTTAACACATTGAGTGTTGTTTGAAGCCACTGATTTGTGGTAATTTGTTGCGTATCAACAGATAACTAATACACCTTCATTAAGATACTAAATTGAAGACATTTTTAGAACAATGTGATTGAATGCCACTTTGTTTTTTAAATCTTAGTTTAACATTTTGTCATAAAGAGATTAGAAGATCTGGCTTAGTTTATTGTGATACTTAGCTTTAATCACTGATAGCTAATAAAGATATCTCACAAAGATATGTAAATCTTGGCTGAACTTATTAAATAATTTACTTATTTTTTAACTTCTATCCATCCCAAAGGTTATTGTTGAAATTCAGGTAGCATATTTTATATTTCCTAATGTTAATCAGTTATCCTCAAAACTAACCAGAAGATAGCATATTTTTGTATTTGTAATAAATCTGTTTGAAATTAGCCAAAATTCTTCATTTATAAGATTTTTAAACAGCTTAGAAATTTCTCTTGCCAAGTTTTTTACATTTTCAAAATCTGTGACATTTTCAGTAGCAAAAATTATATAATGCAAAGTATTTCCTAATATGTAGATCCATTTGCTATCTCTGTATTTTTGCTTGAAAAGCATTTGCTTACTCAGCTCTTTGTTTAAATTCACCTTCATTTTGAAGGGAAAGATTGTTTTTTGTTTTGTCTTTAACTGAAAGTAACTTCTTGGAGTATACCACTGCAAGCCAGTGATTATCACACACACACACAAACGGAAGGAAGGAAGGAGGGCAGGCACTCAGGCTAGCAGAGGGAGGGAAAAACGAAGGAAGGAAAGAAAGAGAAAGAAATTTGGAACTCTTCTTTTTTGTAAAATAACTCTGGCTTAATCTTTAAGTCCTCTGTCATGAACTAGCCAGTAAACATCTATAAATACCAAAGATTTTCCTGATCATCTACATCTTACTATGAAATATTACACTATCCTACTTCTTAAGAAAATGAATCCATAAATCCTTTTAATGGGAATATGTAAACTGTAATGTGTCTCAAAACAGTGAAAGCAAATGCACAAAAAAGAAAATCCCTTGGGTACATGATTTTTTTTTAAATAAATGATACTTGGCCTATGAAAAAAGGCCAAGCCTTTTTTGAAGCCCCTTGAAAAAGACAAAGTATGAACAAATATAAAAATTAATTCCAAGTAGGTATAAACCTAAAAAAAAAAACCATAAATATTTTAGATAACAATATGGAGAGTGTCTTCACCATCATGAGAGTAGGCAAAAATCTATTAAACAGTCACAAACAAAAGAACTAATCATAAAAGAAAAGATTGATAAATTGGACTTGACTAATATTAAGAACTTTTGCTTATCAAAAGATGCTAGTAAGAAAGTGAAAAAGGCAAGCCACAGAATGGGAAAATGTATTTGTAATATATTTACCTGAAAAAGGACTGACAAAGTCCTTGTACCAAGAACATATAAGAAATGATTAAAAAATAAGGAAAAAAAAATCATCTAAATAGGCAAAAGACCTAAAAGATGTTTTGAAAAAAACAAAAAAATGGTTCCCAAACAGCCAATATATATTTGAAGAAATTATCAATCTCATTGGTAATCAAAGAAATAAAAGCTAAAATCCGTTATATATTGCCATATATCCATCAAAGAAGCTAAATGAAAGAAAATAATAATGACTTTGGTAATATGAAGCAACTGGAATACTCATGATCTGATGGTGGGAGTATAAGCTACAATAAGCACTTCGCAAAATAAAATTACATGCCCTATAACCCACTTCTAGATATATGCTTTCCAGAAATGTGCATATATTCACCAAAAGACACTTAATGAAAGTTGTTAAACAGAATTATTTCTTAAGACGTCTGGGTGATTGAGTCAGTTAAGCGGCTGCCTTGGCTCAGGTCATGATCCCTAGGTCTTGGGATCCAGCCCTACTCAGCGAGGAGCCTGCTTCTATCTCTCTCTCTCTCTCTGCCTGCCGCTCTGCCTACTTGTGCTCTCTCTCTCTCCATCAAATAAATAAATAAAATCTTAAAATTAAAAAAAAAAGAACAGAATTGTTTCTAAAAAACCCCAAAATTGAAAGGTCATAAATTTCCATTAGCTTACAATAAATGAACAAATTACAGTAAATGATAACATGATATATTTACCTAATGGAGTAATATACAGTCACTAAAATGAACAAAGTCTTTAGAACAACTTGGAAGAAATCTTATAAACATAAGGCTGAACAAAAGAAATCAGATGCAAATAAATACAGACTACATGATTCCACGTATATAAAGTTCAAAAAGCAGGCAAAACTAGCTATGCTAATTGAAGTCAGAAGAGGGTTTACTTTCAGAGGAGGGAAAAGATGAATTAAAGGCATCTGAGGAGGTTTCTGAGCTGTTGGTGATATTTCCATTATCAATCTGGGTATGTTCACTTTGTGTATATATTTTTTAATATATACATATATATACACACTTTGTGTATATTTACATTTAAATATATATTTAATATGTATTTATATATAATATATAAAGTATATAAACATTATAATATATAAAGTATATATATACTTTATGTATATTTATTTTGTATTCACCAAGGTATATTAATGATTTGTGTACTTTTCATATATTTCAACAAAGAGTTACTTTAAAAAACAAGAAGAAAAATACCACCACTAGTATACTATTATTCCCTCAATACCCCCAAATACTAAGCATGGCATCAAAGTATATAAACCAGATGAGGACTCTAGGTTCAATGGGGTATGAAATATTAAGACAGCTTAATTCCTTTCTTATGCACATAAAACATACACACATATGCACATAAAACACAGTAATAATTTCTTCTTTTACCTCAATGGATTGCTTTGCATACTTCCTGAAACATGCACACTCCACTGTAGAGACCATTGGTATATAATATAGAAATATATTATATATATATAATGTATATTCTCTCTATATAATATATAAAAGAAATAATATATACTAATGTATATTAGTATATAGTATAGAAGTATATAGTATAGTAGGGATCTGTGGAACTAAGAATGTGTACCACACTAATCACGTATGGGGGAGCAGTTGTGAACAGTCTTTTCACTAAATTCATCCCTCAATTCTTGTTCTCCCAAATGTTCCTCTGTGATCTATCCATCTCAGAGGAGTTGTAGCAGAAGCAGAGATCTACATTTATTTACTCAACCATTTTGTCATATTTCCTGAGCAGAGTTTCATAACACGAAGAATTGAAATATTCTTATAGGTTGTTTTCTTATGTATTATTTCTTATTTTAATTTTTTTTTTAAGATTTTATTTATCTGTTTGACAGAGAGAGATCACAAGTAGGCAGAGAGGCAGGCAGAGAGAGAGGAGGAGGCAGGCTCCCCGCTGAGCAGAGAGCCCGATGCGGGGCTCAATCCCAGGACTCTGGGATCACGACCTGAGCCGAAGGCAGAGGCTTTAACCCACTGAGCCACCCAGGTGCCCCTATTTCTTATTTTAAATAGAGAACTTTTATTAAATATTTGTGGGAAACTGAACCTTTCTCCTCTACCTTAACTCTTCTGAATTAGTAATGACCTGTTTTAAAGACTGAGGACTCAGGGTAATATTACAAATACTATATAGTTCAGCTTTCATTATGGATTTTTAAGTCTTTATGACTGCCTCGGAACCAAATCTCCATTTTCAACTTTGTTTATAAGGACTCATGTTTTCCAAGTTTCTAACTGACCTATAAATTAACCTTTCTAGAACAAATCTATCTGTAAATTAGGGATTTCTTATGTAACTGAATTGTGGAAAATGTAAAAAACAGAAACATTTTTTATATTTAAATAGATTTAAAACGTGTTTTAAAAAACATGTTTTTCAAATGTAATATACGTTAAAAATATCATAGGAATGGCATAGGTAGGGATCATCTTCTGAGATTAAGGCAAATTAATTATCTTCAATTTAGGATGGAGATGACTAACAAAGTCAGGAATAGAATAGTAAATGAAAATTGAGAATTTTTCCCAATCCAAGAATCATATAAGGTCAACATAGGATTATGTATAAGTAAATCTCCATTATTATAGTTGGAGAGTAGTTTTAGATTCAGTGAAATATCACAATGAATGAAAAACATCCTTTTAAAAATAGAAGCTAGAGATCAAGCTAGGCAGGTAACTGTTCCTCTGATTGTTTTATTTTATTTAACTTCATAGGATTTCTTGAGATTTAAAATTTCTTCAACCACTTCACTGAAAATAATTAAATGCAGCTGTTGAGAGCAAACATTTTGAAATCATACCTTTATTCGAACCTCAATCTACTACTTTCCAGTGCTTAGCTTTTGACAAATTCTTTGACTTGGCTGAGTATCAGTTTCCCCACCTGTGAAATGGAGGTAAGGACATCCCTCTTGCGGACATTGTGAGGATTAAATGAGATAACTAATTTAAAGCATTTGGCACCATACCTGGAATATCCTAAGTGTTTAACAGATAGTGTTCTCTGTAATTCTTTATATTTAGTGTGGGTTTAATGTTGTCAGGTTGCTTTCATTTATGGTAAGGAAACATGAAAGGTTAACCTTGGATCATGCTGTCTCTTCGCTAATATTTAAATTATCGTATTCAGCTGTAGGGAAATAAGAACCCTTCATTTAAGCACAATGAAAATCATGATTTCATCCAAAAAAGTAGAAGAAGTAGATGTTTTATTCAAAAAACAGAAATTGCTATAAAACCAAGGTAACCCTCAATTACGTCCATGCAGATGACATAGCTGATAAAAATGTACTAGAGTACTCCAGAACAGTACTGGAAAAACTGCCTTTACCATATTTTCCCAAAAATTTATTACACCTTGTTATGAGATGTTAGCTTATATGGAAGCACTGATGTTGCTTCTTTGCTTTTGTTGCTTTCTGTGAAAGATGTAAAATTTATACCTTAAAATCTGCATTATTAATAGATTTCAAATAAAAAGTGGAATGGAAAAGGAAAGCATTTGTGCTTGAGTTTAGCTTGTGAATGAGAACTGAGGAAAAACAGGTGAAAAGGGCAGAGATCAGGGCTCAGTCGTTATTAGGCGCCTGCCTTCTGCTCAAGTCATGATCCCAGGGTCCTGGGATCTAGCCCTGCATCAGGCTCCCTGCTCAGTGAGAAGCCTGCTTCTCCCTCTCCCACTCCCCGTTTGTGTTCCCTCTCTCACTGTGTCTCACTCTGTCAAATGAATAAATAAAATCTTAAAAAAAAAAGGGCAGAGATCAGATATAGGGACAACCCTGTTTTGTTCTGTAACATTAAAAATCCAGATGACAACCTGTAGAGAATTAAGTCCAGGTTTTCAAACAGTGCCAGCAATAATGGTTTTAACTTCAAAAACACTGACTGTTTTCTCAGGATTGGGGGTTTATTTCACAACTGAGTATCCCTGTGTATCTATTGTCCTTCTGGGCCACTCAGCTCTCCCAGCCAGATGTTAATCCATTTCCTCTCCTTCTTCCAAGCATCTTCTGGCCATTGAAACCACCCAACACCACACACTCCATGCTCTTCACTTTCACTTCAATCAGCGGAAAAGTCCTGGATCTCCTGATACTCATTGGAAAACAAGCCAATTCCATGGGTTATTTTGTTTTGATTTTCAAAATTAGAAGAATTAAAGGGCTACTGAGGTAAAGTAACCAATAGAAAAGTATGAAAGCAGAGGATTTGTTGACCTGTGATGACAGGATATAATATGCAGAGAATGATTTCTTTTTAAAGATTTTTTTTTTTTTAAGATTATTTGTCAGAGAGAGCGAGCACAGGCAGACAGAGTGGCAGGCAGAGGCAGAGGGAGAAGCAGGCTCCCTGCTGAGCAAGGAGCCAGATGCGGGACTCCATCTTAGGACGCTGGGATCATGACCTGAGTTGAAGGCAGCCGCTTAACCAACTGAGCCACCCAGGCGTCCCCAGAGAATGATTTCTTTATCCTTACACAAGCCATCTGTGGTTGCAAGGAGAAGACTTTTCAAATGTGTTAAAGGAAGTTTCTTCCTTTATTTTGAATGATGCCATTTGTTTCAAGCATGCTTTTCTTTTTTTCAAAGATTTCATTTTTATTTATTTGACAGACAGAGATCACGAGTAGACAGAGAGGCAGGCAGAGAGAGAGAGGGGGAAGCAGGCTCCCCACTGAGCAGAGATCTTGATGTGGGGCTCAATCCCAGAACCCTGAGATCATGACCTGAGCCAAAGGCAGAGGCTTTACCCACTGAGCCACTCAGGCACCCTCAAGTATGCTTTTTAATGACATTAACCCGAGAAGAATAATTTCTTACAATCAGATTTACACTCCATCATCTCTTCTTTTAAAATAGTTAAGAACCACTTAAAATGGCAGAATTGGTGACTGAGTGCAGGAAAGTTTGCTGAGTTTATCATTATACCTACAAAAATTAATAATAATAATATATTAATAATAATATCATTATGGCAGCAAATGGAGTAGAAAATACCTGCTTTCTCTTCTGTTCCCAACCCTTCCTCATTTTTAATTATTTATTTATTTTTAAAATTTATTTGACAGAGAGATCACAAGTAGGCAGAGAGGCAGGCAGAGAGAGAAGGAAGCAGGCTCCCCACTGAGCAGAGAGCCGGATGCGGGGCTTCATCCCAGGACCCTCAGATCATGACCTGAGCCGAAGGCAGAGGCCTTAACCCACTGAAGCCACCCAGGTGCCCCTTTCATTTTTAATTTTTACAATCAAATTATTTGGGAAAGAAAAGCATTTTCCTCAACTTGAAGCCAACTCTTCAAGTCCAATCAGCCTGAAAATTTTTAACAGTATTATTATTTACCAACTAGTTATGTTCCATACATCATACTTCTATCATATGCCAATTTATAGATTTCAGGACTGTGGGAATGTGCCCAAATGTTTTTACATGAAAATGATTATCTTACATGGTGCAACTACAAAATACCATTTCCATCTAGATTGAGTTTAGTGCTGCTACTCCATTAATGAGGAGATCAGAAAAGTAAATTTAGAGTGTGGTACAAGTTAGCAAAAATGTCTCAAATATCAAGACAGAGCAGTGAAATAATTGAAGGAAATCATTCAGCATTCTCGTTTACAAATGAAATCTTCTACAGCTCTGGTTAGATTAGCTCCTTATAAAGGTAAGATGGAAAGCATTTAGACATGTCTTTTGTAATTGTAACTTATAGACACTTTTCAACAGCATTTTCTTGTAGGTCTCAAAAGAACCTATGAAATATATTATCTATTAGATGTATATGTTCATTCCTGACTTGTAAATAATGGGGCACTCATAGCCTTTATGAAACAATGAAATTTCACTGGGTTATTCAAATGATTTATATTCATCTGATTCAATAAATATCTGTGTTTACATTCCAGTAGCACACACTGGTATTTATGTAAAGTGAACTATAAAGTGAGTCATTATATATAACATGTTGGGATTCTTGCTTCTTTGAACAGAGGATGAGATACATATTTTGTCCAGACAGAACAATTAGTGTTAACATACATTCTAAATCTTTTTCTGCAGGTAAACTATAGGCAGTATAAGATGAATATATACATGCCAGCATGAATGAGAGAAACACTAACAATTACTTACATTAGTGTTTGTGTAGGTAAATAAGCACTGGCAATTACATTGGACTATTTAAGAGAAAATACTCATTTCAGGAAACAGGTGTCTTCTTTGTCTCTGTTTGATTTTAGTTTTTACTATAGGAGCAGGACTTACTTGTAATATTAACAGGCAATTCATGTCATTTGTTCTACATGTTAAAATTTTTTAACCCTCATTCTTAATCCATTTAAAACTATGTTCTAACCCTATCTCCAAAAAGAATGCTTCATTTAAAGAAGATCATGTTTCTATATTCTTGGAGCCTTCTGACATACTTAATTATTTGTGCAAAGAGCCAGCAACTTACTACTTTCTTAAAATTCTCTTCCTTTTCAATAGCAAAGAAATCTCCAATATATCTGCATAATTATTTTACCATGTTTCTTTTAAAGAAATATTGGTATCCCTCTTTTACAAATATTATTCAATAGAATTTTGGACAGGCTATCATCGTGGTTCTAATACTAGGTTCTTTCAATTTTAAAGGAAAAATATTTTTCTTTAATTGACCTCAGTTAGACTACTGTGTGGAGCTAACTCTCTTGACTTTGTGAAAATATTCAGGTAAAAACCTCTACATGTTCCTAAGAAAGGGAATAATTTCTGACATGGTGATTTAATTTGGTTTGTGCATTGACTTCCAAAGCAGCATATTCATTCATGTGAACTTTACATATAGGCAAGTCATAAAATTTTTCCTTTTTTTTTTTTTTTTAAAGATTTTATTTATTTATTTGTTTGTTAGAGAAACAGAGAGCAAGCACAGGCAGACAGAGTGGCAGGCAGAGGCTGAGGGAGAAGCAGGCTCCCTGCCAAGCAAGGAGCCTGATGCGGGACTCGACCCCAGGACACTGGGATCATTACCTGAGCTGAAGGCAGCCGCTTAACCAACTGAGCCACCCAGGCGTCCCAAAATTTTTCCTTTTTTTATCTTTTTCATTAGAGATTCTTTTTTTTTTAACTTTATTTAAGCTTTATTTAAACATATAATGTAACCCCACCACCCTCTCCCAACCCCTCTTCCCCCCACCTCCCTCAGTTTGTTTTATGACATTAAGAGTCTCTTTTGGTTTGTCTCCCTCCCGATCCCATCTTGTTTCATTTTTACTTTTCCTACCACCTTAACTCCCACCCCCATTGCATCTCCACTTCCTCATATCAGGGAGATCATGTGATAGTTGTCTTTCTCCAGTTGACTTATTTCGCTAAGCATAATACGCTCTAGTTCCATCCATGTCGTCGCAAATGGTAAGATTTCATTTCTTTTGATGGCTGCATAGTATTCCATCGTATATATATATACCACATCTTCTTTATCCATTCATCTGTTGATGGACATCTAGGTTCTTTCCATAACTTGGCTATTGTGGACATTGCTGCTATAAACATTCGGGTACACGTGCCCCTTTGGATCACTACGTTTGTATCTTTAGGATAAATACCCAGTAGTGCAATTGCTGGGTCATAAGGTAGCTCTATTTTCAATTTTTTGAGGAACCTCCATGCTGTTTTCCAGAGTGGTTGCACCAGCTTGCATTCCCACCAACAGTGTAGGAGGGTTCCCCTTTCTCCACATCCTCGCCAGCATCTGTCATTTCCTGACTTGTTCATTTTAGCCATTCTGACTGGTGTGAGGTGGTATCTCATTGTGGTTTTGATTTGTCTTTCCCTGATGCCCAGTGATGTGGAGCACTTTTTCATGTGTCTGTTGGCCATCTGGATGTCTTCTTTGCAGAAATGTCTGTTCATGTCCTCTGCCCATTTCTTGATTGGATTATTTGTTCTTTGGGTGTTGAGTTTGCTAAGCTCTTTGTAGATTTTGGATACTAGCCCTTTATCTGATATGTCATTTGCAAATATCTTTTCCCACTCTGTCAGTTGTCTTAACTTTTACTTTTTTGATGAAAGTTTCTCTTATAAGCCATGGAGATCTTTTCATAGAGAAACTTTTTTTTTCTTTCGCCTTCCCAAATAGACACCAATCATTTGACAATGTCTCTCCATTATTGCTATTCAATTCCTAATCTATACCTCAGGGTCTACTCGACATTTCCTCTTGGATATTTAATAAGCATCTTAACCCCAAAGCCCAAGCCTCCTTTTCTGTCTTAATGAAAGACTAGTTCTTTCTTCAGGTTTTAGGAAAAAAAAAATTTCAACTCATCTTTGACTCTGTCTCTCACATTCCACATTTAATCTATCATCATATCCTCTCAGCATACCCTTCATAATCTATTCAGTATCTTATTACTTATCACCTACCTCCACTGCTACCACTACCTTCTATGAACAAATCATCATCTTCCCTCCCTTGGACTATTGAAGTCTCCTTGCCTTACTGTGATTTTTGTGCAATTATAGTTTATTTTCAACACAACAACTACAGCAATTCTCCTAAGAAGTGGTAGATCACTTCACTCTCTTGTGCAAAACCATCCAATGCTGACCATCTCATGTCTCATGCAGAGAAAAGGGGAAGATCTGCAAAAGGCACACACATCCCTCCTAGATCTGCCCACCTCCCCACCCCGCATACCCTCAGTGCTCTAATTCACCTTCTATACTGTCTCCTCACTGACTCCAGACACACTGAACTTCTCATTGTTTCCCATAGACCAAGTATGCTGTCTCTGGATTTTTGTTTTATCCCCCCTCTGTCTATAATGCCTTACCTCCAATATCCACTGGCTCACTTTGTCATTTCCATTGATCTCTTCTCAAATGTCATCTTATCAAAGAGATCTTCCCTGATCACCCTATGTAAAATACCATCCTGTCACCACCACCAATCTCTAAGCATTCATCCTGTGGATTGCACTTATTACTATCTGACATGTAATGTATTTCTTGAAATTTGTTTTGACTTTGTCAACTTCAAAACTGACAATAAACTCCATGAAAAAGGGACTTTGTCTTGTTCAATTTGTATCCTAATGATTGGCATATAAAAGACTCTCAACAAGTATTAATCGAAATGATGTATGAATGAACTGCACAATGTTCTGTATTATATGCTCCTGGCATTATAACACATATCTGAGGTGAAATAGTCATGTAAAAAGTATTATCCACTGCCCAATTTTTCTTTAAAATAAGTTCTTTTACACAGACTATGAAGTGTGGGTACCTGTGGAGTCCTCAAACTCTTGGTTAAATAGTTTTTACTTTAACTTCTAAAACAAAACACAAAAAAACCTGTGTTCCTCATTATTCTGCTAAATGCTTTCTTTATGTTCCCTATCAGCATCACCATCAACTAATATTTATCATTCACTTGCTGTGTTTCAATCTTTGTCACTATTACTACTCTGGTAGCTCACACTTTGTCTCTAGAGAAATAAGTAAAGTTTGGAAGATTAAAAGAAAGAGAGAATGTATACCCTAATACAAGCAATGGTCAGAATTATTGTCAAATAACTGTAATTTTATTGGTTCAGAGCAGACTCTGAAATATTTCCAGGCAGTTGTTTCACCTACCAGGATGTTTTAATAGTCCTCTATTTTCATAATTACTTCATTCATTTCTTACTAATTCCAGGTGGCAGGATTGTGGTTAAAAAATGGATGCACACTTGACTGATGATCAACGATGAGAGTGTAAGGCCTCACAATATAAGGAATCATGAAGGAACCCTCTGCTTTATCTTTGACACTGAAAGACTGCTTTACTACTTGTTTTCATTTTTTTCTTGCCTTCCACTGGGAGTATGTTCTAGTTCCTAGTCACCTCACACTTAATCCTTTAATTCCTTAGCATCCTGGCCACTCAAATTTAATCTTAAGATAACAATCTTATAACAAATATCCATATTTAATTTTCTTTTTGTAGTTTTCTCAAAACTCTTTCTTCAACACTTGTCTTTAAATATAATACCTGAGAATAAATTATTTATATTAACCATAATGATTTTTAGGCTTCTATAAACTTTAGGTTTTACAAAATTTATTAAAATAGTATACACATGAGACAATATGCCATCACAAGCAAAATATCCCATTACTTTCTTGGGTAAGCAAATACATAAGGCCTACCTTTTGTACTATAAGGATTTCAAACACACTAGCAAACTTTAATTCCTAAACAGAGAAGACTATTTCATTTATTATATCTATTACCTATATGATTATAAAATAACACTGGAATTTGACATGTTAAAGCATAAGCATCCTTCTTTAGGCATAATTATTTTAGACCCTAACTGGGTCTGTAATTATTCATTTACAAATGAGATTTTTTTTTTTTTTTTGGTCCATCTACAAAATGATTTGTCAGTATCTGGCAATATTTAACACTGTACTTTGTTCTTATTGGTATTGTATGATCTGTTTCAAAGTTAAAAACAAATATATTTATGATGCATTTGAGAGCCTAAAGTTGCTTGGAGCAGTGATAGAAATATTTTTTACATTACTGGGTGCTTCCTAATCTTTAGAACTAGAAACATTTTTCTGCCTTTAAGCTCCCCTTAGATCATCAAATGCTAACAAGTTTTATTCCTCCGGCTCAGCTGTGCATCAGTTCACCAAAGGATTAATGACTGTTTTTAAAAATGGTCTTTTAAGATCAGTCTAGGTTGGGGAAAAATATTTTACTAAACCTTCTCTGCCTTTGTAAATGGTTGGGGACCACTAGAGAGCATGTTTCTTGGAGGCAACACATTAAAACTCACATCAGCAAGCCACTTGGGATGAATTTTAAACAAGTCAGGACCTTGACTCAAAGATCACATTTTGTAGGTGAAGAAATGAGTTGTTTTCAATAACAAATGGTTTTGAGAACTAATTAGAACTTGGAATAAAAGAAGGCAGAGATTGTGGCTAGTTATGAAATTAGACTTATTTGTAGAAGCTTAAGGAAGGTGTGAAGAAAGGTGAACCAACTGAACATTTTGGTTTCTGTGAGAAGCTGTGTGATATGAAGAAAAGAACAGAAAATTTAGAAAGAGACAAGGAACTGTGTATCTAACCTTGAACATTTAGCAGCTTTGCACCTTTGTTATCTTGGACAGACCACATATTACCACAACTATACTGCTATTTTCACTGCTATTATTACTACTAACTATACCTTAAATAACTTGCTCAATCCAAAGAGAAATTAACTTCTCTAAGTCTCTAATTTATTTATTTATCTTATTTATTTTATTTTATCCTATTTATTTATCTTATTTAAGTATTTATCTTATTTATTTTAAGTATTTATCTTACTTTATCTTATCTTATTTATCTTAAGTATTTATCTTATTTTATTTTATCTAACTCTACCTTTCGTGTTGTAAGAATTAGAGTTAATTTCTATAAAGACGCTGGTTGGCGTTTAGAAGAACCTTATTTACTTTAAGATTTTATTTATTTATTTGACAGAGACAGCGAGAGAGGGAACACAAGCAGGGGGAGTGGGACAGGGAGAAGCAGGCTTCCTACCGAGCAGGAGCCCAATGTGGGGCTCTATTCCATTACCACGGGATCATGACCTGAGCCAAAGGCAGATGCTTAATGACTGAGCCACCCAGGTGCCCAGTCATTTAGTAGAACTTTAAAAGTTGAATACTCTTCTGTTAATGGTGGGTATTAGGACACCCACGTATAGATCTTAAATCTCAACTTACTGAATTTAGCCAGAATTTAATTGTAATAGTGGGCAGAAAGCAAGAATTCTTTTCCCATAATCTTAAAACTTTTTGAAACCCAAGGAACTTACATGGAGTTTAGGGCTACTTTTGATCATAATCTAGTTTCCTAAAGACTATCAAATGGGGCCATGTTTACATACTTGACTCTCAATATATATTTGTTGAATGGAATTTATTGAATCCATACATATAAGTAAAAATGCTAAAGACTTTTGATATCTATTTTTTTAATGTGGGCTTCACACCCAGCATGGAGCCCAATGTGGGCTTGAACTCATGACCCCAAAATCAAGACCCCAGCTGAGATCAAGAGTCAGACACATAACCATCTAACCACCCAGGGGCCTCTTTTTATATCTTTTTTTAATGAGCATATTGAATTTACAAAGTTGCACCAAATATCCCAGGGAATTGGAAGTGGTTTTGGAGAGAAAGAAAATATTGTTTATAATTCATTTTATGTCCCAGGTAACCAACTAAACACTAGACTGGCATCCACATCAATTATGAATATATAAATAGTTTTTTTTTTCATGTTGAACAGTCATTCCACCCACATTTAACAGTGAAGATCTATAGTGAACATCTCTAGGGGACACATTCACCTTGTTCTCTCCCATGACTTTATCTCAATCCACATGCACAGTTTATTTTCAATAATTTTCTATTACTAAACAATCACTATTGTTTTCCTACTCAATACATCTTGGGAGGTCAAACTTCAGCAGCTAGGAGGTTTAAAAGTGTATGTGTGTTGGCGGGGAGAGATACTCTGGTTTCCAAATCTCTGCTCCATACTCTCCCTAGTGTATGTCTTTCTAGGAAAGTTAGAGTTGGGCTAGAGGAATAGGGAGGTAGTCTCCTTATTTCACTGCCCAAGACAAAACTATGGTCTCCTCTTTAATTGGTGCAAACTCCTCAGATTGCTCATTGTGGGCTTGATGTTGACCTATTCATCCTATTTAGGTAGAGGTTCCCTCCTATGCAGCTCACAAAATTAAGCTTTTGTCCTTCTGGCAGCCTCATACTTCATTCCTCTGAAAAGTACATACCTCTGACCCACACTCATATGATCCCCTATAAAACTAGGGCTCTATGTATTATTTAGTCTCTTTGTGAGTTCTCAGACTAGAGACACCGATAGGATCAGACTCTGAGGTGACACTGCTCTTCTCTTTTTCTCTTAGCCTGGAAATCCCAGCAAATCCCAGAAAATCTCATCTGTAATGTTTTCACCCATGCTTTGTAGCACAAAGAAGCAGGAAGTCTGATGGCTAAGTAGATATCCAACCAGAAAACAAAAATGTGGGTCTCTCATTTCCCAGGTACCCCAAAGTGTTTATAAGAGATTTTCTTTGGGCCTCCCACATTGGTTTTAAGGGCTTAAGAATTTTAAGGAGAAAAAACATGCCACCTATTCAAAGGGGAGATGAATAGATGGAATGGCCACTTTTTATAAAATGTTCTGCTCGTAATCCTCATTTTGCATCAATAAGAATTGATGCAGTGAAGATTAGAATAATAAGATACCGTAATGATAATAGCATCAGAAACAGTAATGGTAATAATATCAGAAAGGAGGTGGCCTTAACGGTCAGAGATTCTCTGAATTTAAGACATAAATTTCAGATTTGTCAGTCTTACTCATTAATTCTGATGCATATTCTATTATCCTAGATGGATTTTTACATGTTTGGCATTCACAATTAAGTATGCTTAAAAAAAAAAAGAGTATATATGGTTTTGTAGTTAAATTGGACCTGGATTTTAATCTCTACTTTACTATCTATTAGCTGTATTAATTTATGCCAAGTTGAGGCACCAGGGTGGCTCAGTGGGTTAAGCCTCTGCCTTCAGCTCGGGTCATGATTTCAGAGTCCTGGGATTAAGCCCCATATCGGGCTCTCTGCTCAGCAGAGAGCCTGCTTCCCTTTCTCTCTGCCTGCTGTGCTACATACTTATGATCTCTCTCTCTCTCATTGTCAAATAAATAAATAAAATCTTAAAAAAAATTATGGCAAATTTATTAATCATCCTGGGCTTCAATTTCCCCTGTTGTAAGATGTAAATAATAACTTCCTCCTAAGTTGTTAAAACAACTTGACAATGTATAATTTTATCTATATCTATATCTATATCCGTATCTGTATATGTATCTATATCTAGCTATCTATCTATATACACACACATACATACATATGTATATGGAAGAGAGTGAGCAGGGTGGGAAGGGGCAAAGGGAGAGAGAGAACCTTAAGCAGAGTCCACACACAGCACAGAGCTGAAAAAGGGCTCAACTGCACGATCTTGAGATCATGACGCCAGCCAAAATCAAGAGCTAGCCTCTTAACCTACTAAGCCACACACATGCCCGACAATGTATATCTCATATACATAATTTGACAATGCATATTTTATATAAATGACTTAGGAATATGTATGGAAAGTAAATATTTAGGAAAGTTTTTTCTCCATTTAAAGGTTAGGAAACCAATGCTCTGTAGAGATTACAAAAAAGCTGTCAAGATCATTGAAGGTAGCAGAGACAGTATTTGAACTCAGAGCTGTCTAAAGCTAAAACCTATATATTTTCCACCACCACATGTCACCACTGCATTTGAAATTTAGTAAGATAAATTAATCAGTTGACCTATTTTGCTTTTGTACAAAAACAACTTCTAATTTAAAATATGTATTTTTTATTTCTAAGGAAGATTTAGGATATTGTTTAAAGATTTATTTATTTATTTTAGAGAGAGAGAACACGAACATGGGAGTGGAGGGTGGGGCAGAGGGAGAAAGAGAGAATCTCAAGCTGAGCATGGAGCCCAATTCAGAGCTCATCCCAGGACCCTCAGGTCATGACCTGAGCTGACTCCAGGAGTCTGGCCCTCAGCCAACAGAGGAACGCAGGTGCCCCAGGATATTTTTTAAATATACAGCGCTATAACCCAAATTAGAAGCAGTGAGAAAAGTATAGCAAAGGAAAAACAGGAATCAATGTAAAACGAAGTTAGCAATGGGGCAAATTCACAAAATAAGTGCTACGAAGTCCTATGTACTTAATAGTGGGCTGCTGATAAACCTCTCAGAGAAAATCAAAATCAATTATACAACTCAGATCCAAAGATAAACACCTATTATTTAAGGGAAACACAACACTGGACTGCTCCTTAGATCAAAGTGTATTTCCCTCAAGGCTATTTATGAAGAGGATGCTGAGCAAAGGATTTCAATGTCCCTAAGTGCATCCTTACAGCAATAAACAAAATGCCTCAATATAGGCTAATGACTTATACCAAATGGAAATTATGCAAAGCCAAAAATATTCACGCGCAGCTCTGATAAATTAGCAGTATATCTGAAGAATCCTTTGATCAACCTTAGGTTTTAAAAGAGTCCTTGACTCCCTGAAATTATGTGAGGTATTTATTTATTTATTTACTTATTTTTAATATTTTATTTACTTATTTGACAGAAAGAGAGATCAAAAGTAGGCAGAGAGGCAGGCAGAGAGAGAGAGGGGGAAGCACGCTCCCCTCTGAATTGAGAGCCCGATGGGGGGCTTGATTCTAGGACCCTGGGACCATGACCTGAGCGGAATGCAGAGGCTTAACCCACTGAGCCACCCAGGCGCCCCTATGTGATATATTTAAATATGAATACATACATACAATCCTTAGGTATTCAAACTATTTTCATCAGAAAATTAAATACAGACCTTCTGTGGTTAAACAATCATGGAGACTCACGCTAGCATCCTTTACAAAGGATCTGTATCCCCTGGGAGGTCACCTCACCTCAGCTTTAAGCTAAACATAACTAGAAATACCTTCCAGGATTTGAATATATTCTTATGTCAGGCACAGACATCATCTCTAAAATCTGGATTTATGCACACTAATTTGATCATTATCTGTCATTACAAATTTGAGGATGCAAATCCAAGGTTCGGGGCCAAAAACTGTCAAAAGTGGCTTGTGTCTCAAACCTAATTACACAGAAAAGGATAAAAAGACTTTAACAAATATTCCTCATTATTCCCATGTTAGATTTCTAATAAGCATCTATAGAAAATATTCAGGTTTTTGTCTTATAAAAGTTTTTTTATATACCTAAAATCTTTAAAAGTTTTGAATAGCAAAAGCCTTAAAATTTCTGTTTATATAAAAATATGTAATTATTATAGATTATCACTGTGCTTATATCTTCCATTTTTTAGCCCAAACTCATTTACAGATACCAATAATTTATTGCATGAATCAATTCCATTTTTCATCTACAACATAGATGTAAATATTAGATTTTTAAAAAAACTTCAGCAAGGCATTTTCAGTCTATCTCTTAATCTAATAATGCTATTCCTTTCTAAATAACCTAGGGTAATTAAATACTTTTTAAAACTAACAGCTTCAGCAATAAATTCAGCTCTGAAATACCAGAACTGTCTTAAAATGTCTTAAAGTCAGGATGCTTCTCTTGAATATTTTTTCTTTTTACTTTATCAAATGTAAAATATTATTTAAATTCATTTTAGTTTTAAGGAGGAATCAGCTATTCTAATCATCTTTGTGGAAAAATATATTGAAAGCCATAAAAATCTTAAGAAAAAGTAATGGAAGCATACATTTCATTAATGGGAGACTTATAACTCAATGCTAATATATAAAGATGAAGAGAACTGAAATTTTATTGAAATCAATATATTGACCAAATTATTACCTTCTATAGGGGTGATAGAATATTTCTGATATGCCATTGTAAAAAAATGAGACCACTTTTAATGTTAAATTAGATAATATTAGTTACCAAGCTGCTTCAAAGTACCTAATTATATGATTCACACCAATTAATAATTACCACGCATTCAAGAATATCTCTTAGACACCTTATTGCTACAAATCATGCAATTATATAATATTAGAAGTTGACCTTTTGTTATTTAATTGTATTCTCATATCCATTGGAGATGAGAAAGTTGAAAATAACATGAGTATTGGATTAGCATAAGATTTGATATCTCTGTCCTCCAGATAATCACTTATCACGTGACTATTAGAATGTTACTTCATTTCCTTGACTCTGTTTTCTTGAAAAATGTTATAAGGATCAAATGAGATGATATGTATGGAAGTACTTTATAAGTGATGAAATTATTGTTTTGTGAATCATGGAATGCTACATTTCCTTGCATAGTTTGCATATGTACACACGACTGAGAGACTCTATTTTGTGCACCCTAGGGGACTTGGAAGGACAGCAATGGAGTTGGTACTTTGACCATCAACCTTAAGTCCCACTGCCAGCAGTTATATGCACCACTGTAAAATGGCTAAGGAGGGAATACTCCAACAAGACAAAAAAGAGATGGAGAATCCTTATCCTACTTTAGGAGTTAGCCAGAGAAGTATTAAACATGATCTTATCCAGGGTGCCTGGGTGGCTGTCAGTTAAGCATCCGACTCTTGATCTCAGCTCAGGTCTTGATCTCAGGGCTGTGAGTTCAAGCCCCATGTTGGGCTCCATACTGGGCTCTAAAAATTATCTTATCCTTTTGTCTTTCCAGAGTCTGGAAAGCCTAGAACCTACTTTTCCCAAGATCCCTTTGCAGCAGGGTACTAGTTTTGGTTCCACCTTTGGGAGGCACCACACAATATTGGGAAAGTGAAAAAGAATCAGAGCCATTTTGCTCTGGCAGTAAGCCAGTATGTGGGCAAAAGATAAACATGTTTTTCAAGCAGATTCATGTATTCTATGAATCACCTGCATCAGTGGTGCAGGCAACTGATGGTTTGCAGTGGTGTCCTGAAACTGATCATTTCCTTTGTCTTTGCTACAACTTCTAGATTTCCTGACTGTTAGTGATGCCTTTCTTGAACTTTGTTTTTCTAGCTTTTCTAATGCCTTTGTATGCACATAATTTATTATATTAAAGTTCTTCTGTTTTCTTTACAAAAGCCTGACTGATATATCTCACTTTGCTGAGATATTTGTGAGAATTTCTTTGTCAAATACCTAATTGCTGCATAACACACCACTCAAAAACTTCATGACCTAACCGAACAACAATGAAATTAAACTAGTAATCAATTAAAGTAAGATATCCAGACAATCCCTAAACATTTGTAAACCAAAGAACAAACTTTTAAATAACCCATTGGTCATAGTAGAAATTGAAATAGGAACTAGAAAGTATTTTCAACTAAATAAAAATTGGAGCACAACATATAAAAATTTGTGAGGAGCAGATAAGGCACTGCTTAGAGAGAAATTTATAGAACTAAATGCCTGTATTAGAAAAGAAGTAATGTTTGAAATCAATGACTTCAAATTCTATCTTAAAATATTAGAAAACAAGCAAATTAAATTCAAATTAAGGACAGTAGATAAAAATATAAGAATCAATAAAATAGAACATAGAAAAATAATAGAAAAATCAATGAAGCAAAAACTTGTTAAGAAGATCAACAAAATTAATAAATGGCTAGTCAGACTGCTCAGGAAAAAAGAAGGCACAAATTAACCAATATCAAGAATATTACAGGTAGCATAACTACAGGTCTTGTAGATGTTTAAATTATAATAAAGAAACATTTTGAACAAATTTAACGATGATAAATTTGACAACCTAGATGAAGTACATTGTAAGACACCAACTACCAAAGCTCATCAGGAAAAAACAGTTAAACAGAATGGCCCTAGATTTATTTAATATGTTGCATTTGTAGTTAAAAAACTTTTCTTCGAAGGAAACTTGGGGGACTAAATGGTTTCATTGACGAATTCTATCAAATATTTAAGGAAGACATAATGCCAAATTTACATAAATTCATCCATAAAATTTAGGAAGAGAGAATACAATTTATCCTATGAACTCAGTATTTCTCTGATATCCAAGAATGCAAAAAAAGAAAACCATGGACCCACATACCTTACAAAAATATGCAAAATTTCTTGAGGTCTTAGCAAACCTATATTAATGATTTACAAGAAGAATAAAACATAATGATCAAGTGGGGATTACCACAGTAATATGTTTTGTTTAATATTCAAAAATCAACCACTATAATTCACCCTGTTCACAGAGTAAAATATTTATATATTTTTTACCACATTAGATGCAGAAAAACTATTTTTATTAGCAAATAAGAAATAGAAGGCATCTCCTTGAACGTAATTAGGAAATACTGAACACTTTCTTCAATATCAGGAACAAGGAAAATATATCTGCCTCTGATTTCTATTCAACATCATACTGAAGATTCTATTCTATTCTATTTTGTTGCAATAAGGCAAAAAAATATATAAAAGTATCAAGATTGGAAATGAACAATTAAAACCATGTTTACAGACAATTTGATTGTCTACATAGAAAATAGGAAGTAATCTATAAAAATAAGTCATTTGATAATCTTTGAAGGAACCCAGAAATCCACCTCATAATCTAACTTTCATTTATGTCCTTATTTCCATCTAATAATTTCTGCTAGTCTTCAAGCACCATCATTAAAGATTTCTATCATTCAATATCCTATTAGCATTTCATATATTTTATTATTTAATCAGCCTTTTTACAATAGTAGTCTTTAATGTACTTATTTGTTTATACTAATACACAGCTTTCAAGCTACATTTTAATTAAAATAAATTGGGAAAAACCTAAAAAATATTAGTCATTTTAGCAAGGTTGCACAATACAAGGTCAATATATAAAAATCATTTTTTGTATACTAACAATATGAAATCTAAAACTAAAATTTTTTAAATACCATTTCAAACAGCATTAAGTTAAGAAATTCTTGGTGATAAATATGTCAAAAATATTCAAGACCTATAAACTGAAAACCACAAAACATTACTGAGACACAGTTAAAAAAACAAAACCAAACCAAAATAAAGGTATCTATCATATTCAGGGATGGAAAACTCAGTATTATTAAGATGTCAATTCTCCCCCACTGAATCTATAGATTAATTCCAGTCCTTACTCACCCTCAAAAAAAAAAAAAATCCAAACACCTTTTCTTGTAGAAATTCACATGGTGATTGTAAAATTTAGATCTACAGAATCCAAAATTATTTTGAAGAAAACAAACTTGGAGACTTGAAACCTAATTTCAAAATCTATTAAAAGGTAATTAAAACAGTATGTTATGTTATGTAGATAGAGAAATATATCAATGAAACAGAAAAGAAAGACCAGAAGTAGACACACATACATGGTCAATTTATTGTTTTATTTTTTTATCAATTGATTTTTGACAAAATTAACAAAGCAACTCAATGTGAACTCACATTTTCAGTGAATGGTGCTAGGACAACTGATTATGCAAAAACACAAAATTTGATCCTTATCTTTTGACTAACACAAAAATTAATTCAATATGAATCACTGACATAAATGTAAAACTTTTTTTTCTATAAACGAACATAGGAAAAATACTTCTGAACTTGGGCCAGTTATTTTTTTAAGATTTAACAGTAAAAGCATAATTCCTAAATTAGTATGCATCTGGATGGTGAATGGCTGAAAATGGCCTGAGGTCACTAAAGATGGTAAGAAAATAAAAATTAAGAAAGATATTTATAAAATGTTGCTTTTGATTCTCCCCCTGTTATCTTTGCCTAATTATTGTCTGCTTTTTATTAATGGAAATTGGCAGCAACATCTTACACTGTTGACATTGATTCTGATAGAATAATAACCACAGAGGAAAAGAATCCCTGCTGAGGTGATGGAAATACGTACAGATTGTCTAGGCTATTGCTCTTTTGCTACTTCCCATTCCAGACCTCATAGTTGGGATTTATTTCTCTCTACAGCTTACACAGCTGGGATTTACTTCTTCTACAGCTTACAGATGAAACTGTGATCAGAAAATCTGCCTGATACTAAGCAAAAATAATATATGATAATTCAGACTTCTGATTGGATTCAGAAAGAGAATCTATTAATATGTTCCATACAAAAGATCTACTTAAAAACACCCAATGTGGGTGAAAATAAAAGGATGGAGAGATATATACCAGGTAAATATAACTAAAAAGAAGGCTAGGGAAACAGTATAAGTACTTGATAAAACAGATTTTAATAGAAAAAGATATGATATGGGTAGTTCCCGTAAAAGATATAATGAAGCAAGGAGATCTAGTAATATGGACTTGAAATATTTCAAAGCTATAGCTAAACAGCAGGAAGACAGGTATAAATCAACAACTATAGCTCTTGGCTTTTTGAATAACTTTTGCAGAAACTGATAGAATAAGTAGACCAAAAATAAACATAGACCTTGAAGACTTAAAGAATACAATGAAAAATTTTGAGCTGGTATGTATTTGTATCAATCTATCATCTATCTATCTATATCTCAGCTTTACTCAACAGACATTAAATACATTGCTGATTGCTCCCTAGAACACACAGAACATTAATAAAAATACATCATTTACTAAGCCATAAAGAAAGCTTAAATAAATTCCAGAGGATCGACATTTTATAGACTTCTTTGTTACCAAAATGAAGTGAAATTAGAAATAAAGAACAAGAGCACCTGGGTGACTTAGTTGGTTAAGTGTCCAATTCTCGGTTTCGGCTCAGGTTATAACACCAGGGTCATAAGACAGGGCATCAAGTGGGGCTCTGCTTACCAGAGAGTCTGCTTGAGAGATTGTCTCTCTCTCTCCACCCCACACCCCACTCTCTCTCTAAAATAAATCTTTTTTTAAAAAAGAACAAAAGAAATAAAAAAGAACAGCTAAGAAAAACCCGTTATTTTTACACTAAGTAACATTGTTTAATAGTTTTTAGCAAAACTTGAAAATTGCAAAGGAGATGTAAAGATATTTAGAACTTGATATAGCTAAAGCCATACTTCTAGGAATATTGATACCTTTCAATACTTTTATCAGGAGTTAGTAAAGACTAATGCACCAAATATTCAACCAAAGAAGTTGCAAATAGAACAAAAGAGAGAACTCAAGGAAAGAAGAAAGTGGGAAATAAGGGCAGGAATAAATGAAATAAAGCATAAATAGAAAATACCAACAAATTCAAAATCACATTCATTAAAAAGGGTTGAGTGGGCTAAAAGTGGTCCTATCTCTCCATTGCTTGATGATTATGAAGGAACACATAGCATTTTCCTGGTATAGTGTAGGTGTCTACCTCAGTAACTGAAGACCCTATCTGTGTTAGTAAGAGGCAAGTGGAGGCATGCTGGGGATTTTCAGAAACAGTTTTCTCATTCTCACTCCCTTGGTTGCCAGAAACCAGTCTACTCTTCCAGTTTGGGATGATGTGGTATAGAATATGAGTCCTAGAAATGTTACAGCCACTTTTTCTTTCCACTGGGAAGTCAAGTCTAGCAAAGAATGCTATGTGATCACCAAAATCTGTTTCCTATTTCTTCCTAAGTTATAAGGCATTTTCTATACCCCCTAATTTAGGGATATCACATATCTTTATGACTAAATTCTGGTGACTGCAATATATACTGAAGTGTTTGTGTTGCTTCTGAGCAAAGTCATAAGAATTAAATATGCCTCCCTTGTGTTCTCTTTTGCCTGACTCTAGAGAACCCAGGATTTAGAAGAGAGTGGAACCACAAAATTGAGTGCAGTCTGGGTCCTGAACTGGCAATACAGAAGTCAGCTCGAACAGAAACACTCACAGAATTCAAAATTATTTATTGCAGCAGCTAATTAAATTACTTGCCTTGGAATTAAGTTGATACAAAGAAGACAGTAAAGATGGAAGAACAACGAGGTGATATCACTGAGCTGCTGAATCAAATAATCCCTGAAACTCAAATTATCCTGAATCTTTCAGTAACAGGAATGAATAAATCCCCATTACTGTTAAATAGTGTGAGTTGGATTTTCTTTTACTTTTAGCTGAAAGATAATTTCATGAACAATAAGACCAAAACCAACCAATAAACAAAGGGTACAAGACTAAGCCAAGCCACAAAGAGCAAGGCAAAGAGATACATCAACAGAACTATTATGCAAAATAAACAAGGTTCTAGCAATAAAGCAGAACAGCCAATCTGACCTAGAACTATCAAGCTAAGAATCCGTGGATCTGAGCCTGTATGTAGAGGTTAAGCAGCCCCAGGTACAGAGGAGGCTATACCTGAACTGTATAAATAAGCCAGCTTCTCTTTATGACAGAAATATATATCAGAAACTGGCTGGCCAGCAGCCAATAGAAGTCTACTTTAGGTAACTGATAGTAATAGAATATCTATTTTAAAGTCTATTCTGAAATAATAGAGCTGAGCCTGGGTGGCTCAGTCATTAGGTGTCTGCCTTTAGCTCAGATCATGATACCAGAGTCCTGGGATCGAGCCCCACACTAGGCTCCTGCTGGGCGGAAAGCCTGCTTCTCCCTCTTCCACTCTTCCTGCTTGTGTTCCTTCTCTTGCTGTCTCTTTCTCTGTTAAATAAGTAAATAAAATCTTTAAAAACATTTTAAAAATAAAGTCTGTTCTGCTCTAGCAAAGGACTAACCTATAGATTCTTGCCAGTCCACCCTCTTGATCTCTTCTATTTACACTTTATATATCCTTTCTTGCATCAGTGATTGGGAATTTTCACTCTCTCTGACTTCTCATACATATTTTCTGATATATTTTATTTTCTCATTAGTATAGTCTGTAATTTAGTATATACGTTCTTTACATTGTGTACTGTATATCTCTGTCTGCTATCATTTTGGCTTCTGGTATTATTATTTATGAGAAACTATGTCCTTGTACTACATCCTTTTGATTGTTAAAATGTAATGCGTAATGCTAATGTTATAGAAGTATCTTTCATTAACAATAAAAAAACCTTGATTATTTCAAGCAATCCCTAAAGATAATGCTTTTTGTATATTCAAGGAGAATGGGTCAACAGTAATGAAGATCACTGTATCAATAAAGAATATAATTTATCTGAGATAATTAGATCACATCCCAAATCCTATTTTAAAACCTAATAGAAATAGCTTAACTGCTCCCTGGGTCTGTTTTATCTGTAAATTATGATGAATTTCAGGATTCTTAAATTTTTATATTGTGTTATCTGAGATTTTAATAGCTCAGCATGTCTTTATAATTGCAGCTGCAAGTGATCAAGATTGTATCATTTTACTGTAGTACTAAGGAAAACTGGAAAGTATCCAAATAGAAAGTTTTCCACAGTTAATCATGAATAAAAAGAGATAAAATTACATCCAAGTCAGAAAAATACTTGAGCCTCAATAAAGCAGAATTTCAAATACAATCATCTTAATTTGTTGAATACAAGTGTAGAAATAGAAATAGCACAGACTATGTATAAGTAAATTAAAAAATACATTTTGACGATTTACCAGTGAGTTGTTCTGTTTCTGGACCTCTAGTAAATTAGCAGATATTAGGTGCACTCTCTCCCTTCAGGCAACTAAACCTCAATAGTTTTTTTAAAGATTTAGTGTTTCTACTAAGGAAAAAAAAACACTATAAATTAAGTGAAAAATTACACCAAACAAGATAAAATGAATTGATTTAGACAAAACACAGACTCTTTAGGAAACTGGAGAGCTCATTTCCCTTGTAAGAATTAATTTTCTGTACCTTTAAAATCTGGACACCATGAGTCTAGTAGGTTATCATGAATCAGATAACCAGTCTACCTACTACCCATGAAAAGAGATTAACTATAATAAGAAGAAAAATTATAACACATTAAAATGATTACATGATGGGATAGGCAGAGTTCCAAATCTTGTTATTAAACAGACTATTGTCTAAGGAACCCTTAGTATTACTTTTGTAAATAATGGCAAAGAGTATTTTGTTTTTAGATTTAAGGAATAAAATGGATGGATGTCTAAATAAATTTTCAGTGGAAGAACAATGTTTCCTGGTATACTACAATGGAGTTAAGCAACTTGAATGCAGCTTGGTTAAAAGTTATTAAAACAGAGGCTTGGGGTGGAGGAAATCTTAAAAAAAAAGTCTTAAGAGAACAGTCCATTATCCAGCTCAATCAAATACAGGAAAATACTATTTTATTCTTTTTTATTATTTCGGAATTTCTAACTAAAGATTTGAAAAGCTAAATACAATTAGAACACTGTCCAAATAGCCTGAAAAATGGAATTTTGACAGAAAGAAATGGTTCTTGAGGTAAATAAACCCTTGATGTAAGATAAATAAACCCTTGATTCATGAGCTTGTATCTAACTTAATTAATTAATATAAATTAATATAATTAATAAATTAATATAAAGGGCAGAAAGCATTGTAAGTCACACTGTATGTCATGAAACTTATTTCATTAAGTTTTCAATTTTCTCATACATAAATGGAAAACCTAGAGATTTGAGAAATAAACTACAAAAAATAAAGATCTACTAGGTTTTGGGAATATTAGTATATTAGATTTTACCAAGTACATAGTTCCTTAATGAGACAGAGTATTTTACATGTTTCAGAAGACTTCTATATATCCATTATTTTTCTAAGACAATGATCTTACTCCTTGTGAACACCGGTCTAAGGAGTAGAAAAGAGGGATTATAAAAGTAGTTTTGCAAAAGTAGAGGAGGAATTCCATTTTCTTAAGGGAAAGGGTATTGAGAATTTGGTTAAATTGAAATCGTGGTAGTCTTTTCCCACTCTGAATGAGAACATTTATTTTCCCAAATCTTGAGCTGAAGAAACAGCAAATGCTGGTATTTTTTTCTTAGAAGGATCAGTAACTATCCTTGTTTCTTTTATTTCCAAATGTGAAATGTGTTTTATTTTTTAATTAATTATTTATTTACCTATCAACATATAATATTATTTGTTTCAGGGGTACAGGTCTGTGATTCATCAGTCTTAGACAATACACAGCGCTCACCACAACACATATCCTCCCCAACGTCCATCACCCAGCTACCCCCTCCCCTCACCCCTCCCTTCATGCTCAGGCTTAAGACTTAGTCTCTTATGGTTTGTCTCCTCTGGTTTCCTCTTGTTTCATTTCTTCTTCTCTTCTCCTATGATCCTCTGCCTTGTTTTTTAAATTCCACATATCAGTGAGATTACTTGATAATTGTCTTTCTCTGACTGACTTATTCTGCTTAGCATAATACCCTCTAGTTCCAGCCACATCCTTGCAAGTGGCAAGATTTCATTTTTGATGGCTGTGTAATATTCCATTGCATATATATACCACCACATCTTTATCCATTCATCTGTCAATGGACATCTCAGCTATTTCTATAGTTGGGCTATTGTGGACACTGCTGCTATAAACATTGGGGTTCAGGTGCCCTTTGGATCACTACATTTCTATCTTTGGGGTAAATACCTAGTAGTGCAATTGCTGAGTCATAGGGTAGCTCTACTGTCAACTTTTTGAGGAACCTCCATACTGTTTTCCAGACTAGCTGTACCGGTTTGCATTCCCATCAAGAGTGTAGGAGGGTTCGCTTTTCTTTGCATGCTCGCCAATATCTGTCATTTCCTGACTTGTTAATATTAGCCATTCTGACTGGTGTGAGAGGGCATCTCATTGTGGTTTTGGTTTGTATTTCCCTAATGCTGAGTAATGTTGAGTACTTTTTCATGTGTCTGTTGGCCATTTGGATGTCTTCTTTGGAGAAGTGTCTGTTTATGTCTTCTGCCCATTTCTTGATTGGATTATTTGTTCTTTGGGTGTTGAGTTTGGTAAATCAGAGGGGGAGATGAACCATGAGAGACTGTGGACTCTGAGAGACAAATAGGGTTTTAGACCGGAAGGAAGTGGGGGTGGGTGAGCCTGGTGTTGGGTATTAAGGAGGGCATATATTGCATGGAGCACTGGGTGTGGTACATAAACAATGAATCTTGGAACACTGAAAAAAAAAGATAAGTTCTTTATAGATTTTGGATACTAGCTCTTTATCTTATATGTCATTTCCAAATATCTTCTCTCATTCTGTCAGTTGTCTTTTGGTTTTGTTGACTGTTTCCTTTGCTGTACAAAAGCTTTTCATCCTGATGAAGTCCCAATAGTTCATTTTTGCCTTTGTTTCCTTTGCCTTTGGAGACATGTCTAGCAAGAAGTAGCTGTGGCTGAGGTCAAAGAGCTTGCTGCCCATGTTCTCCTCTAGGATTTTGATGGATTCCTGTCTCACATTGAGGTCTTTCATCCATTTTGAGTCTATATTTTTGTATGCTGTAAGGAAATGGTCCAATTTCATTCTACATGTGGTTGTCCAATTTTCCTAGCACCATTTATTGAAGAGACTGTCTTTTTTTCCATTGGATATTCTTTCCTGCTTTGTTGAAGATTAATTGACCATAGAGTTGAGGGTCCATTTCTGGGTTCTCTGTTCTGTTCCATTGACCTATGTGTCTCTTTTTGTGCCAGTACCATGCTGCCTTGATGATCACAGATTTGCAATATAGCTTGAAGTCTGGAATTTTGATGTCCCCTGCTTTGGTTTTCTTTTCAACATTCCTCTGGCTATTCAGGGTCTTTTCTGGTTCCAAACAAATTTTAGGATTATTTGTTCCAGTTATGTTATCCTTATTTCTACTCTTGTTCTACTCTATCCTTTGAAGGAAGGTACAGTGGACTGAATGTTTGTGTCCCTCCAAAATTCTTATGTTAAAATCCTTATCCTAATATAATGGTATTTGGAAATAAAGTCTTTGGCAGCTATCTTGAGTGTAAAGATGGAGTCCTCATGAATAGGATTAGAGTCCATATAAGAAAAGGTCGGAGAGCTAGCTCTCTCTCTGCCATGTAAGGATACACAAAAGTGTCAGTCTGTAACTCAGAAGAGGGACCTGAGAACTGACCCTTTGATCTCAGACTTCAAGCTTTCAGAACTATAAGAAATAAATTTCTCAGCATGGAACATATTAGAGAAACCCTGTCAGGAGAAATAAAAGCCCTTTCTGGAGAAATAAAAGAACTAAAGTCTAATCAAGTTGAAATAAAAAAAGCTATTAATGAGGTGCAATAAAAAATGGAGGCTCTTACTGCTAGGATAAATGAGGCAGAAGAAAGAATTAGTGATATAGAAGACCAAATGACAGAGAATAAAGAAGCTGAGCAAAAGAGAGACAAACAACTACTGGACCACGAGGGGAGAATTCGAGAGATAAGTGATGCCATAAGACGAAACAACATTAGAATAATTGGGATTCCAGAAGAAGAAGAAAGGGAAAGAGGAGCAGAAGGTATACTGGAGAGGATTATTGTAGAGAATTTCCCCAATACAGCAAGGGGAACAAGCATCAAAATCCAGGAGGTGCAGAGAACACCCCTCAAAATCAATAGGAATCGACCCACACCCCGCCATTTAATAGTAAAATTTACAAGTCTTAGCGACAAAGAGAAAATCCTGAAAGCAGCACGGGACAAGAAGTCTGTAACATACAATGGTAAAAATATTAGATTGGCAGCAGACTTATCCACAGAGACCTGGCAGGCCAGAAAGAACTGGCATGATTTATTCAGAGCACTAAACGAGAAAAACATGCAGCCAAGAATACTTTATCCAGCTAGGTTATCATTGAAAATAGAAGGAGAGATAAAAAGCTTCCAGGACAAACAAAAACTGAAAGAGTTTGTAAACACCAAACCAGCTCTACAGGAAATATTGAAAGGGGTCCTCTAAGCAAAGAGAGACCCTAAAAGTATTACCAGAAAGGAACAGAGACATTATACAGTAACAATCACCATACAGGCAATACAATGGCACTAAATTCATATCTCTCAATAGTTACCCTGAATGTAAATGGGGTAAATGCCCCAATCAAAAGACACAGGGTTTCAGAATGGATAAAAAAACAAAACCCATCCATATGCTGCCTACAAGAAACTCATTTTAGACTTGAAGACACCTCCAGATTGAAAGTGAGGGGGCGGAAAACAATTTACCATGCTAATGGACATCAGAAGAACGCTGGGGTGGCAATCCTTATATCAGATCAATTAGATTTTAAGCCAAAGACTATAATAAGAGATGAGGAAGGACACT